>JAMKQA010002895.1:0-16926 GCA_024699735.1 Posidonia australis
CCGGAGGTGATCCGAGTCGTTGGTTCCTTATAGCCTAGGACCAACCATCCATCCTTTTATCGAGACTCCTCTGATCCGGAGGTGATCTGAGTCGTTGGCTCCTTATAGCCTAGGACCAACCATCCATCTTTTTCTCGAGACTGCTCTGATTCGGAGGCGAACCGTGTCATTGGTTCCATATAGCATAGGACCAACCATCTATCCATTTCTCGAGACTCCTCCGATCCGAAGGTGATCTGAGTCGTTGGTTCCTTATAGCCATGGACCAACCATCAATCCATTTCTCGAGACTCCTCTGATCCGGAGGTGATCTAAGTCATTGGTTCCGTATAGCCTAGGACCAACCATCAATCCATTTCTCGAGATTCCTATGATCCGTAGGTGATCCAAGTCGTTGGTTCCGTATAGCCAAGGACTAACCATCTATCCTTTTCTTGAGACTCCTCTGATCCAGAGGTGATCTGAGTCGAAGGTTCCATATAGCCTAGGACGAACCATCTATCCTTCTCTCGAGACGCCTCTGATCCGGAGGTGATCCGAGTCGTTGGTTCCTTATAGCCTAGGACCAACCATCAATCCATTTCTCGAGATTCCTCTAATTCGGCGGTGATCCAATTCGTTGGTTCCATATAGCCAAGGACCAACCAACCATCCTTTTCTCGAGACTCCTCTGATCCGGAGGTGATCTGAGTCATTGGTTCCTTATAGCCTAGGACCAACCATCCATCTTTTTCTCAAGACACCTCTGATCCAGAGGATATCTGAGTCGTTTGTTCCTTATAGCCTAGGACCAACCATCTATCCTTCTCTCGAGACTCCTCCGATCCGGAGGTGATCGGAGTCGTTGGTTCCATATTGCCTAGGACCAATCATCTATCCTTTTCTCGAGACTCCTTTGATCCCGAGGTGATCCGAGTCGTTGGTTCCTTATAGCCTACGACCAACCATCCTTCCATTTCTTGAGACTCCTCGGATCTGTAGGTGATCCGAGTCGTTGGTTCCTGAAAGCCTAGGACCAACCATCAATCCATTTCTCGAGATTCCCCTGATCCGGAGGTGATCCAAGTCTTTGGTTCCTTATAGCCTAGGACCAACCATCCATCCCTTTCTCGAGACTCCTCCGATCCGGATGTGATCCGAGTCGTTGGTTCCTTATAGCCTGGGATTAACCATCTATCCTTTTCTCGAGACTCCTATAATCCAGAGGTGGTCCGAGTCGTTGGTTATGTATAGCCAACGAGCAACCATCCATCCTTTTCTCGAGACTCCTCCGATCTGGAGGAGATCCGAGTCGTTGGTTCCTTATAGCCTAGGACCAACCATCTATCCTTTTCCAGAGACTCTTCTGATCTAGAGGTGATCGGAGTCATTGGTTCCTCACAGCTTAGGACCAACCATCTTTCCATTTCTCGAGATTCGTCTGATTCGGAGGTGATCCGAGTCGTTGGTTCCCTATAGCCTAGGACCAACCATCCATCCTTTTCTCGAGACTCCTCTCATCCGGAGGAGATCCGAGACGTTGGTTCCTTATAGCCAAGGACCAACCATCAATCCTTTTCTCAAGATTCCTTTGATCCGGAGGTGATCTGAGTCGAAGGTTCCATATAGCCTAGGATGAACCATCTATCCTTCTCTCGAGACGCCTCTGATCCAGTGGTGATCCGAGTCGTTGGTTCCTTACAGCCTAGGACCAACCATCTATCCGTTTCTCGAGACTCCTCAGATCCGGAGGTGATCCGAGTCGCTGGTTCCTTATAGCCAATGACCAACCATCAATCGATTTCTCGAGATTCCTCTGATCCGGAGGAGATCCAAGTCGTTGGTTCGTTATAGCCTTGGCCCAACCATCCATCCCTTTCTCGAGACTCCTCCGATCTGGAGGTGATCCGAGTCGTTGGTTCCTTATAGCCTAGGACCAACCATCTATCCTCTACTCGAGATTCATCTGATCCGGAGGTGATCCTAGTCGTTGGATCCATATAGCCTAGGATCAACCATCTAACCTTTTCTCGAGACTCCACTGATCCGAAGGTGATCCGAGTCGTTGGTTACGTATAGCCAAGGACCAACTGTCCATCCTTTTCTCGAGACACCTCCGATATGGAGGAGATCCGAGTCGTTGGTTCCCTATAGCCTAGGACCAATCATCCATCCTTTTCTCGAGACTCCTCTCATCTGGAGGAGATCCGAGACGTTAGTTCCTCATAGCCTAGGACCAACCATCTATCCTTTTCTCGAGATTCCTTTGATCCAGAGGCGATCGGGGTCGTTGGTTCCTTATTGCCTAGGACCAACCAACTATCCTTTTCTCGAGACTCCTCTAATCCAGTGGTGGTCCGAGTCGTTGGTTACGTATTGCCAACGACCAACCATCCATCCTTTTCTCGAGACTCCTCCGATCTGGAGGAGATCCGAGTCGTTGGTTCCTTATTGCCGAGGACCAACCATCTATCCTTTTCCCGAGACACCTCTGATCTGGAGGTGATCGGAGTCGTTGGTTCCATACAGCTTAATACCAACCATCTATCCATTTCTCGAGATTCCTCTGATTCGAAGGTGATCCAAGTCGTTGGTTCCCTATAGACTAGGAACAACCATCCATCCTTTTCTCGAGACTCCTCTCATCCAGAGGAGATCCGAGACGTTGGTTCCTTATAGCCTAGGACCAACCATCTATCCTTTTCTCGAGATTCCTTTGATCCGGAGGTGATCGGAGTCGTTGGTTCCTTATTGCCTAGGACCAACCATCTATCCTTTTCTCGAGACTCCTCTGATCTAGACGTGATCCGAGTCGTTGGTTCCTTACAGCCTAGGACCAACCATCTATCCTTTTCTCGAGACTCCTCCGATCCGGATGTGATCCGAGTCGTTGGTTCCGTATAGCGAAGGACCAACCATCCATCCCTTTCTCAAGACTCCTCTGATCCGGAGGTGATCCGAGTCGTTGTTTCATTGTAGCCTAGGACCAACCATCTATCCTTTACTCGAGATTCCTCTTATCTGGTGGTGATCCGAGTCGTTGGTTCCTTATAGCCTAGGATCAACCATCTATCCTTTTGTCGAGACTTCTCTGATCCGGAGGTGATCTGAGTCGTTGGTTACGTATAGCCAAGGACCAACCATCCATCCTTTTCTCGAGACTCCTCCGGACAGGAGGAGATCCGAGTCGTTGGTTCCTTATAGCCTAGGACCAACCATCTATCCTTTTCCCGAGACTCCTCTGATCCGGAGGTGATAGGGGTCGTAGGTTGCTTATTGCCTAAGACCAACCATCTACCCATTTAACGAGATTCCTTTGATTCAGAGGTGATCCGAGTCGTAGGTTCCTTATAGCCTAGGAGAAACCTTCCGTCCTTTTCTCAAGACTCCTCTCATCTGGAGGTGATCCGAGACGTTGGTTCCTTATAGCCTAGGACCAACCATCAATCCTTTTCTCGAGATTCCTTGGATCCGGAGTTGATCGGAGTCATTGATTCCCTATTGCCTAAGACCAACCATCTAACCGTTCCTCGAGACACCTCTGAATCGGAGGTTATCCGAGTCATTGGTTCCTTATTGCCTAGGACCAACCATCTATCCATTTCTCGAGACTCCTCCGATCTGGAGGTGATCCGTGGCGTTGGTTCCATATAGCCTAGGACAAACCATCTATCCATTTCCTGAGACTCCTCTGATCCGAAGGTGATCCGAATCGTTGGTTCCTTAAAGCCTAGGACCAACCATCCATACTTTTCTCAAGACTCCTCTGATGCAGAGGTGATCCGAGTCATTTTTTCTTTATAGCCGAGGACCAACCATCCATCCAATTATCGAGACACCTCTGATGCGGAGGAGATCCGAGTCGTTGGTTCCTTATAGCCTAGGACCAACCATCTATCCTTTTCTTGAGACTACTCCGATCCGGTGGTGATCCGAGTCGTTGGTTCCTTATAGCCTAGGACCAACCATCCATCCTTTTCTCGAGACTCCTCTCATCCGGAGGAGATCCGAGATGTTGGTTCCTTATAGCCCAGGACCAACCATCAGTCCTTTTCTCGAGATTCCTTTGATCCATTGGTGATCGTAGTCGTTGGTTCCTTATTGCCTAGGACCAACCATCTATTCTTTTCTCGAGACTCCTCCGATCTAGAGGTGATCGAAGTCGTGGGTTCCTTACAGCCTAGGACCAACCGTCTATCCGTTTCTCGAGACTCCACTGATCCGGATGTGATCCGAGTCGTTGGTTCCTTATAGCCGAGGACCAACCATCAATCGATTTCTCGAGATTCCTCTTATCCGGAGGTGATGCAAGTCATTGGTTCCTTATAGCCTTGGACCAACCATCCATCGCTTTCTCGAGATTCCTCTGATCCGGAGGTGATCCGAGTCGTTGGTTCATAATAGCCTAGGACCAACCATCTATCCTTCAGTCGAGATTCCTTTGATCCGGAGGTGATCCTAGTCGTTGGTTCCATATCCCCTAGGATCAACCATCTAACCTTTTCTTGAGACTCCACAGATCCGGAGGTGATCCGAGTCGTTGGTTACGTATAGCCAAGGACCAACCATCCATCCTTTACTCGAGACTCCTCCGATCTGGAGGAGATCCGAGTCGTTGGTTCCCGATAGCCTAGGACCAACCATCAATCCTTTTCCCGAGACTCCACCTATCTGGAGGTGATCGGAGTAGTTGGTTCCTTATAACGTAGGACCAACCATCTATCATTTATCGAGATTCCTTTGATCCGGAGGTGATCCGAGTCGTTGGTTTCTTATAGCCTAGGACCAATCATCCATCCTTTTTTCGAGACTCCTCTCATCCGGAGGAGATCCGAGACGTTGGTTCCTCATAGCCTAGGACCAATCATCCATCCTTTTCTCTAGATTCCTTTGATCCGGAGGTGATCGGTGTCGTAAGTTCCTTATTGCCTCGGACCAACCATCTATCCTTTTCTCGAGACTCCTCTGATCCAGAGGTGATCCGAGTCGTTGGTTCCTTATTGCCTAGGACAAACCATCTATCCATTTCTCGAGTCGTTGGTTCCATATAGCCTAGGACCAACCATCAATACTTTACTCGAGATTCCTCTAATCCGGATGTGATCCGAGTCGTTGGTTCCTTATTGCCTAGGACCAACCATGTATCCATTTCTCGAGACTCCTCTGATCTGGTGGTGATCCGAGTCGTTGGTTCCATATACCATAGGACCAGCCATCTATCCTTTTCTCGAGTCTCCTCTAATCCGAAGGTGATCCGAGTCGTTGGTTCCCATAGCCTAGGACCAACCATCTACCTTTTTCTTGAGACTCCTCCGATCCGGAGGTGATCTGAGTTGTTTTTTCTATATAGCCAAGGACGAACCATCCATCCTATTCTCGAGACACCTCTGATGTGGAGGTGATCCGAGTCGTTGGTTTCTTATATCCTAGGACCAACCATCTATCCTTTTCTCGAGACTCCACCGATCCAGAGGTGATCCGAGTCATTGGTTCCATATAGCCTAGGACCAACCATCCCACCTTTTCTCGAGACTCCTCTCATCCGAAGGATATCCGAGACGTTGGTTCCTTATAGTCAAGGACCAACCATCTGTCCTTTTCTCGAGATTCCTTTGATCCGGAGGAGATCCGAGTCGTTGGTTCCTTATAGCCTAGGACCAACCATCTATCCTTTTCTCGAGACTCCTGTGATCCGGAGGTGATCCGAGTCGTTCGTTCCTTACAGCCTAGGACCAACCATCTATCCATTTCTCGAGACTCCTCTAATCCGGTGGTGATCCGAGTCGTTGGTTCCTTATAGCCTAGGACCAACCATCAATCGATTTCTCGAGATTCCTCTGATCTAGAGGTGATCCAAGTCGTTGGTACCTTATAGCCTAGGACCAAGCATCCATCCCTTTCTCGAGACTCCTCATATCCGGAGGTGATCCGAGTCGTTGGTTCCTTATAGCCTAGGACCAACCATCTATCCTTTACACGAGATTCCACTGATCCAGAGGTGATCCTAATCGTTGGTTCCTTGTAAACTAGGATCAACCTTCTAAACTTTTCTCGAAACTCCACTGATCCGGAGGTGATCCAAGTCGTTTGTTACGTGTCGCCAAGGACCAACCATCCGTCCTATTCTCGACACTCCTCCGATCTAGAGGTGATCTGAGTCGTTGGTTCCTTATAGCTTTGGACCAACCATCTATCCTTTTCCCGAGACACCTCTGATCCGGAGGTGATCAGAGTAGTTGGTTCCATATAGCCTAGGACCAACCATCTATCCATTTATCGAGATTCCTTTGATCCGGAGGTGATCCGAGTCGAAGGTTCCTTATAGCCTAGGACTGACCATCCATGCTTTTCTCGAGAGTCCTCTCATCCCGAGGAGATCCGAGACGTTTGTTCCTTGTAGCCTAGGAGGAACCATCTATCCTTTTCTTGAGATTCCATTGATCCGGAGGTTATCGGAGTTGTAGGTTCCTTATTGCCTAGGACCAACCATCTATCCTTTTCTCGAGACTCCTCTGATCCAGAGGTGATCCGAGTCGTAGGTTCCTTATTGCCTAGGACAAACCATCTATCCATTTCTCGAGACTCCTCCGATCTAGAGGTGATCCGAGTCGTTGGTTCCATATATCCTTGGACCAACCATCTATCCTTTTCTCGAGACTCCTCTGATCTGGAGGTGATCTGAGTCGGTGGTTCCTTGTACTTTGGACCAACCATCTATCCTTTTCTCGAGACTCCTCTGATCCGGAGGTGATCCGAGTCAGTTTTTCTTTATAGCCAAGGACCAACCCGCCAACCTATTCTCGAGACTCCTCCGATACGGAGGTGATCCGAGTCGTTGGTTTCTTATTGCCTAGGACCAACCATCTATCCTTTTCTCGAGACTCCTCTAATCCGGAGGTGATCCAAGTCGTTGGTTCCTTACAGCCTAGGACCAACCATCTATCCATTTCTCGTGACTCTTCTGATCCGAAGGTGATCCGAGTCGTTTGTTCCTTACAGCCTAGGCCCAACAATCAATCGATTTCTCAAGATTCCACTGATCCGGAGGTGATCCAAGTCATTGGTTCCTTATAGCCTAGGACCAACCATCCATCCCTTCCTCGATACTCCACTGATCCGGAGGTGATCCGAGTAGTTGGTTCCTCATAGCGTAGGACCAACCAACTATCCTTTACTCAAGATTCCTCTACTCCGGAGGTGATCCGAGTCGTTGGTTCCTAATAGCCTAGGATCAACCATCTATCCTTTTCCCGAGACTCCTCTGATCCGGAGGTGATCCGAGTCGTTGGTTACTTATAGCGAAGGACCAACCATCCATCCTTTTCTCGAGACTCCTCCGATCTGAAGGACATCCGAGTCGTTGGTTCCTTATAGCCTAGGACCAACCATCTATCCATTTCCCGAGACTCCTCTGATCCGAAGGTGATCGAAGTCGTTGGTTCCTTATAGCCTAGGACCAACCATCTATCCATTTCTCGAGATTCCTCTGATCCGGAGGTGATCCGTGTCATAGGTTCCTTATAGCCTAGGACCAACCATCCATCCTTTTCTCGAGATCCTCTCATCTGGCGGTCATCCGAGTCGTGTTTACGTATAAACAAGGACCAACCTTCCATCCTTTTCTCGAGACTCCTTCGATTTGGAGGAGATCCGGGACGTTGGTTCCTTCTTGCCTACGATCAACCATCTATTCTTTTCTCGAGACTCCTTTGATCCAGAGGTGACCCGAGTCGTTGGTTACGTATAGCCAAGGACCAACCATCCATCCTTTTCCTAAGACTCCTCCGATCCGGAGGTGATCTGAGTCGTTTTTTCTATATAGCCAAGGACGAACCATCCATCCTATTCTCGAGACACCTCTGATGCAGAGGTGATCCGAGTCGTTTGTTCCTTATATCCTAGGACCAACCATCTATCCTTTTCTCGAGACTCCACCGATCCGGTGGTGATCCGAGTCGTTGGTTCCATATATCCTACGACCAACCATCCATCCTTTTCTCGTGACTCCTCTCATCTGGAGGATATCCGAGACGTTGGTTCCTTATACCCAAGGACCAACCATCTGTCCTTTTCTCGAGATTCCTTTGATCCGTAGGAGATCCGAGTCGTTGGTTCCTTATAGCCTAGGACCAACCATCTATCCTTTTCTCGAGACTCCTCTGATCTGGAGGTGATCCGAGTCGTTGGTTCCTTACAGCCTAGGACCAAGCATCTATCCGTTTCTCGAGACTCCTCTGATCCGGAGGTGATCCGAGTCATTGGTTCCTTATAGCCTAGGACCAACCATCAATCGATTTCTCGAGATTCCTCAGATCCGGTGGTGATCCAAGTCGTTGGTTACTTATAGCCTAGGACCAAGCATCCATCCCTTTCTCGAGACTCCTATGATCCGGTGGTGATGCAAGTCGTTGGTTCCTTATAGCCTAGGATCAATCATCTATCCTTTACTCGAGATTCCACTGATCCAGTGGTTATCCTAATCGTTGGTTCCTTATAAACTAGGATCAACCATCAAACCTTTTCTCGAAACTCCACTGATCCAGAGGTGATCCGAGTCGTTTGTTACGTGTCGCCAAGGACCAACCATCTGTCCTTTTCTCGACACTCCTCCGATCTGGAGGATATCCGAGTCGTTGGTTCCTTATAGCCTAGGACCAACCATCTATCCGTTTCCCGAGACTCCTCTGATCCGGAGGTGATCAGAGTAGTTGGTTCCATATAGCCTAGGACCAACCATCTATCCATTTATCGAGATTCCTTTGATCCGGTGGTGATCCAAGTCGATGGTTCCATATAGCCTAGGACCGACCATCCATCCTTTTCTCGAGACTCCTCTCATCCCGAGGAGATCCGAGTCGTTGGTTCCATATAGCCTAGGACGAACCATATATCATTTTCTTGTGATTCCATTGATCCGTAGGTTATCGGAGTCGTTGGTTCCTTATTGCCTAGGACCAACCATCTATCCTTTTCTCGAGACTCCTCTGATCCGGAGGTGATCCGAGTCGTTGGTTCCTAATTGCCTAGGACCAACCATCTATCCATTTCTCGAGACACCTCTGATCAGGAGGTGAACCAAGTCACTGGTTCCACATATCCTTGGACCAACCATCTATCCATTTCTTGAGACTCCTGTGATCCGAAGGTGATCCGAGTCGTTGGTTCCTTGTAGCTTTGGACCAACCATCTATCCTTTTCTCGAGACTCCTCTGATCCGGAGGTGATCCGAGTCAATTTTTCCTTATAGCCAAGGACCAACCCTCCAACCTATTCTCGAGAGTCCTCCGATCCGGAGGTTATCTGAGTCGTTGGTTTCTTATTGCCTTGGTACAACCATCTATCCTTTTCTCGAGACTCCTCTAATCCGGAGGTGATCCGAGTCGTTGGTTCCTTACAGCCTAGGACCAACCATCTATCCGTTTCTCGAGACTCTTCTGATCCGGAGGTGATCCGAGTCGTTGGTTCGTTACAGCCTAGGACCAACAATCAATCGATTTCTCGAGATTCCACTGATCCGGAGGTGATCCAAGTCATTGGTTCCTTATAGCCTAGGACCAACCATCCATCCCTTCCTCGAGACTCCTCTAATCCGGAGGTGATCCGAGTAGTTGGTTCCTCATAGCCTAGGACCAACCAACTATCCTTTACTCGAGATTCCTCTACTCCGGAGGTGATCCGAGTTGTTGGTTCCTAATAGCCTAGGATCAACCATCTATCCTTTTCCCGAGACTCCTCTGATCCGGAGGTGATCCGAGTCGTTGGTTACGTATAGCGAAGGACCAACCATCCATCCTTTTCTCGAGACTCCTCCGATCTGAAGGATATCCGAGTCGTTGGTTCCTTATAACCTAGGACCAACCATCTATCCTTTTCCCGAGACTCCTCTGATCCGAAGGTGATCGGAGTCGTTGCTTCCTTATAGCCCAGGACCAACCATCTATCCATTTCTAGAGATTCCTCTGATCCAGAGGTGATCCGAGTCGTAGGTTCCTTATAGCCCAGGACCAACCATCCATCCTTTTCTCGAGATCCTCTCATCCGGAGGTCATCCGAGTCGTTCGTTACGTATTGACAAGGACCAACCTTCCATCCTTTTCTCGAGACTCCTCTGATTTGGAGGAGATCCAGGATGTCGGTTCCTTCTTGCCTACGATAAACCATCTATTCTTTTCTCGAGACTCCTCTGATCCAGAGGTGACCCGAGTCGTTGGTTACGTATAGCCAAGGACCAACCATCCATCCTTTTCTCGAGACTCCTCCGATCCGGAGGTGATCTGAGTCATCTTTTCTATATAGCCAAGGACGAACCATCCATCTTATTCTCGAGACACCTCTGATGCGGAGGTGATCCGAGTCGTTGGTTCCTTATATCCTAGGACCAACCATCTAACCTATTCTAGAGACACCTCTGATGCGGAGGTGATTCGGGCTGTTGGTTCCTTAAATCCTTGGACCCACCATCTATCCTTTTCTCGAGACTCCACTGATCCGAAGGTGATCCGAATCGTTGGTTCCTTATAGCCTAGGACCAACCATCCATCCTTTTCTCTAGACTTTTCTCATCCGGAGGAGATCTGAGATGTTGGTTCCTTATAGCCCAGGACCAACCATCTATCCTTTTCTCGAGACTCCTCTGATCCAGTGGTGATCCGAGTAGTTGGTTCCTTACAGCCTAGGACCAACCATCTATCCGTTTCTCGAGACTCCTCTGATCCGAAGTGATCCGAGTAGTTTGATCCTTATAGCCTAGGACCAACCATCAATCGATTTCTCGAGATTCCTCTAATCCGGAGGTGATGCAAGTCGTTCGTTCCTTATAGCCTAGGACCAAGCATCCATCAATTTCTCGAGACTGCTCTGATCCGAAGGTGATCCGAGTCGTTGGTTCCTTATAACCTAGGACCAACCATCTATCCTTTACTCGAAATTCCTCTGATCCGGAGGAGAACCTAGTCGTTGGTTCCATATAGACTTGGATCAACCATCTAAACTTTTCTCGAGACTCCACAGATCCGGAGGTGATCCGAGTCGTTTGTTACGTGTCTCCAAGGACCAACCATCCGTCCTTCTCTCGAGACTCCTCCGATCTGGAAGAGATCCGAGTCGTTGGTTCCTTATAGCCTAGGGCCAACCATCTATCCTTTACTTGAGATTCCTCTGATCCGGTGGTGAACCTAGTCGTTGGTTCCTTATAGACTTGGATCAACCATCTAACCTTTTCTCGAGACTCCACAGATCCGGAGGTGATCCAAGTCGTTTGTTACGTGTCGCCAAGGACCAACCATCCGTCCTTTTCTCGAGACTCCTCCGATCTGGAGGAGATTCGATTCGTCGGTTCCTTATAGCCTAGGACCAACCATCTATCCTTTTCCCGAGACTCCTCCGATCTGGAGGTAATCAGAGTAGTTGGTTCCATGAAGCCTACGACCAACCATCTATCCCTTTATCGAGATTCCTTTGATTCGAAGGTGATCCGAGTCGAAGGTTCCTTATAGCCTAGGACCAACCATCTATCCTTTTCTCGAGACTCCCCTCATCCCGAGGAGATCCGAGTCGTTGGTTCCTTATAGCCTCGGACGAACCATCTATCCTTTTCTCGAGATTCCTTAGATCCGGAGGTTATCGGAGTCGTTGGTTCCTTATTGCCTAGGACCAACCATCTATCCTTTTCTTGAGTCTCCTCTTATTCGGAGGTGATCAGAGACGTTGGTTGCTTATTGCCTAGGACCAACCATCTATCCATTTCTCGAGACACCTCTGATCCGGAGGTGATCCGAGTCGCTGGTTCCATAAAGCCTTGGACCAACCATATATCCTTTTCTCGAGACTCCTCTGATCCGGAGGTGATCCGAGTCGTCGGTTCCGTGTAGCCTTGGACCAACAATCTATCCTTTTCTCGAAACTCCACTGATCCGAAGGTGATCTGAGTCAGTTTTTCTTTATAGCCAAGGACCAACCCTCCAACATTTTCTCGAGACTCCTCCGATCCGGAGGTGATCCGAGTCGTTGGTTCCTTATTGCCTAGGACCAACCATCTATCCTTTTCTCGAGACTCCTCTAATCCGAATGTGATCCGAGTCGTTGGTTCCTTACAGCCTAGGACCAACCATCTATTCGTTTCTTGAGACTCCTCTGATCCGGTGGTGATCGGAGTCGTTGGTTCCATATAACCTAGGAGCAACAATCAATCGATTTCTCGAGATTCCTCTGATCCGGAGGTGATCCAAGTCGTTGGTTTCTTAAAGCCTAGGACCAACCATCCATCCCTTCCTCGAGACTCCTATGATCCGGAGGTGATCCGAGTCGTTGGTTCCTCATAGCCTAGGACCAACCAACTATCCTTTACTCGAGATTCCTCTGATCCGGAGGTGATCCGAGTCGTTGGTTCCAAATAGCCTAGGATCAACCATCTATCCTTTTCTCGAGACTCCTCTGATCCGGTGGAGATCCGAGTCGTTGGATACGTATAGCCAAGGTCCAACCATCCATCCTTTTCCCGAGACTCCTCCGATCTGAAGGAGATCCGAGTCGTTGGTTCCATATAGCCAAGTACCAACCATCTATCCTTTTCCCTAGACTCATCTGATCCGAAGGTGATCGGAGTCGTTGGTTCCTTATTCCTAGGACGAACCATCTATCCATTTCTCGAGATTCCTCTGATCCGGTGGTGATCCGAGTCGTAGGTTCCATATAGCCTAGGAGCAACCATCCATACTTTTCTCGAGATCCTCTCATCCGGAGGTCATTCAAGTCGTTCGTTACGTATAGCCAAGGACCAACCTTCCATCCTTTTCTCGAGACTCCTCCGATTTGGAGGATATCCGGGACGTTGGTTCCTTCTTGCCTACGATCAACCATCTATTCTTTTCTCGAGACTCCTCTGATCTAGAGGTGACCCGAGTCGTTGGTTACATAGAGCCAAGGACCAACCATCCAAGCTTTTCTCGAGACTCCTCCGATCTGGAGGAGATTTGAGTCGTTGGTTCCTTATAGCGTAGGACCAACCATCTATCCTTTTCCTGAGACTCCTCCCATCCGGATGTGATCGGAGTCGTTGGTTCCTTATAGCCTAGGACCAACCATCTATCCAATTCTCGAGATTCCTTTGATCCGGATATGATCCGAGTCGTAGGTTCCTTATAGCCTAGGAGCAACCTTCCATCCTTTTCTCGAGACTCCTCTCATCCGGAGGAGATCAAAGTCGTTGGTTCCATATAACCAAGGACCAACCATCTATCTTTTTCTTGAGATTCCTTTGATCCATAGGCGATCGGAGTCGTTGGTTCCTTATTGCCTAGGACCAACCATCAATCCTTTTTTCGAGATTCCTCTGATCCGAAGGTGATCCAAGTCGTTCGTTCCTTATTGCCTAGGACCAAGCATCTATCCATTTCTCGAGACTCCTCCGATCTAGAGGTGATCCAAGCCATTGGTTCCATATAGCCTAGGACCAACCATCTATCCTTTTCTCGAGACTCCTCAGATCCGTAGGTGATCTGAGTCGTTAGCTCCTTGTAGCCTAGGACCAACCATCTATCCTTTTCTCGAGACACCTCCGATCCGGAAGTGATCCGAGTCGTTTTTTCTTTATAACCATGGACCAACCATCCATCCTATTCTCGAGACACCTCTAATGCGGAGGAGATTCGAGTCGTTGGTTCCTTATATCCTTGGACCAACCATCTATCCTTTTCTCGAGACTCCACCGATCCAGAGGTGATGCGAGTCAATGGTTCCTTATAGCCAAGGGCCAACCATCCATCCTTTTCTCGAGACTCCTCTCATTCGGAGGAGATCTGAGACGTTGGTTTCTTATAGCCCAGGACCAACCATCTGTCCTTTTCTCGAGATTCCTTTGATCCGGAGGTGATCCGAGTCGTTGGTTCCATATAGCTTATGACCAACCATCTATCCTTTTCTCCAGACTCCTCTAATCCGGAGGTGATCCGAGTCGTTGGTTCCTTACAGCTTAGAACCAACCATCTATCCGTTTCTCGAGACTCCTCTGATCTGGAGGTGATCCGAGTCGTTGGTTCCTTATAGCTTAGGACAAACCATCAATCGATTTCTCGAGATTCCTCTTATCCGAAGGTGATCCAAGTCATTGGTTCCTTATAGCCTAGGACCATGCATCCATCCCTTTCTCGAGAATCCTCTCATCTAGTGGTGATCCCAGTCGTTGGTTCATTATAGCCTAGGACCAACCATCTATCCTTTAGTCGAGATTCCTCTGATCCGGAGGTGATCCTAGTCGTTGGTTCCATATAGCCTAGTATCAACCATCTAACCTTTTCTCGAGACTCCACTGATCCGTAGGTGATTCGAGTCGTTTATTACGTATCGCCAAGGACCAACCATCCATCCTTTTCCTGAGACTCCTCCGATCTGGAGGAGATCCGAGTCGTTGGTTCCATATAGCCTAGGACCAACCATCAATCCTTTTCCAGAGTCTCCTCTGATCCGCAGGTGATCAGAGTAGTTGGTTCCATATAGCCTAGGACCAACCATCTATCCATTTATCGAGATTACTTTGATCAGTAGGTGATCCGAGTCGAAGCTTCCGTATAGCCTAGGACCAACCATCCTTCCTTTTCTCGAGACTCCTGTCATCTGAATGTGATCCGAGACGTTGGTTCCCGATAGCCTCGGACCAACCATCTATCCTTCCCTCGTGATTCCTTTGATCCGGAGGTTATCGGAGTCGTTGGTTCCTTATTGCCTAGGACCATCCATCTATCCTTTTCTCGAGACTCCTCTGATCCGGAGGTGATCCGAGTCATTGGTTCCGTATTGCCTAGGACCAACCATCAATCCATTTCTCGAGGCACCTCTGATCCGGTGGTGATCCGAGTCGTTGGTTCCATATAGCCTTGGACCAACCATCTATCCTATTCTCGAGACTCCTCTGATCCAGAGGTGATCCGAGTCATTGGTTCCTTGTAACCTAGGACCAACCATCTATACTTTTCTCGAGACACCTCCTATCCAGAGGTGATCCGAGTCCTTTTTTCTTTATAGCCAAGGACCATCCCTCCATCCTATTCTGGAGACACCTCTGATGCGGAGGTGATCCGAATCGTTGGTACCTTATAGCCTAGGACCAACCATCTATCCTTTTCTCGAGACTCCTCCGATCCGGAGGTGATCCGAGTCGTTGGTTCCCTATTTCCAAGGACCAACCAACTATCCTTTTCTCGAGACTCCTCTGATCCGGAGGTGATCCGAGTCGTTGGTTCCTTACATCCTAGGACCAACCATCAATCCGTTTCTCGAGACTCCTTTGATTCGGTGGTGATCCGAGTCGTTGGTTCCATATAGCCTAGGACCAACCATCAATCGATTTCTCGAGATTCCTCTGATCCGGAGGTGATCCAAGTCGTTGGTTCCCTATAGCCTAGGACCAACCCTCCATCCCTTTCTCGAGACTCCTCTGATCCAGAGGTGATCCGAGTCATTGGTTCCTCATAGCCTAGGACAAACCAACTATCTTTTACTCGAGATTCCTCTGATCTGGAGGTGATCCGAGTCATTGGTTCCTTATAGCCTAGGATTAACCAACTATCCTTTTCTCGAGACTCCTCTGATCCGGATGTGATCCGAGTCGTTCGTTACGTATAGCCAAGGACCAACCATCCATCCTTCTCTCGAGACTCCTCCGATCTTAAGGAGTTTCGAGTCGTTGGTTCCATATAGCCTAAGACCAACCATCTATCCTTTTCCCGAGACTCCTCTGATCCAGAGGTAATCGGAGTCGTTGGTTCCTTCACGCCTAGGATCAACCATCTACTCATTTCTCGAGACTCCTCTAATCCAGAGGTGATCCGAGTCGTTCGTTACGTATAGCCAAGGGCCAACCATCCAACCTTTTCTCGAGACTCCTCCGATCTAGAGGAGATCCGAGTCGTTGGTTCTTTATAGCCTAGGACCAACCATCTATCCATTTCCCGAGACTCCTCAGATCCAGAGGTGATCGGAGTCGTTGGTTCCTTTTGCCTAGGACCAAACATCAATCCATTTCTCGAGATTCCTCTGATCCGGAGGTGATCCGAGTCGTTGGTTCCTTATAGCCTAGGACCAACCATCCATCCTTTTCTCGAGAATCCTCACATCAGGAGGAGATTCGAGACGTCGGTTCCTTATAGCCTAGGACCAACCATCTATCATTTTCGAGATTCCTTTGATCCGAACGTGATCGGAGTCGTTGGTTCCTTATTGCCTAGGACCTACTATCTATCCTTTTCTCGAGACTCCTCTGATCGGGAGGTGATCCGAGTCGTTGGTTCCATATAGCCTAAGACCAACCATCTATCCTTTTCCCGAGACTCCTCTGATCCAGAGGTAATCGGAGTCGTAGGTTCCTTCACGCCTAGGATCAACCATCTACTCATTTCTCGAGACTCCTCTGATCCAGAGGCGATCCGAGTCGTTCGTTACGTATAGCCAAGGGCCAACCATCCAACCTTTTCTCGAGACTCCTCCGATCTGGAGGAGATCCGAGTCGTTGGTTCTTTATAGCCTAGGACCAACCATCTATCCATTTCCCGAGACTCCTCAGATCCAGAGGTGATCGGAGTCATTGGTTCCTTTTGCCTAGGACCAAACATCAATCCATTTCTCGAGATTCCTCTGATCCGGAGGTGATCCGAGTCGTTGGTTCCTTATAGCCTAGGACCAACCATCCATCCTTTTCTCGAGAATCCTCACATCCGAAGGAGATTCGAGACGTCGGTACCTTATAGCCTAGGACCAACCATCTATCATTTTCTTGAGATTCCTTTGATCCGAACGTGATCGGAGTCGTTGGTTCCATATTGCCTAGGACCTACTATCTATCCTTTTCTCGAGACTCCTCTGATCGGGAGGTGATCCGAGTCGTTGGTTCCTTATAGCCTAGGACCAACCATCTATCCTTTTCTCGAGACTCCTCTGATCCGGAGGTGATCCGAG
>JAMKQA010002896.1:0-14327 GCA_024699735.1 Posidonia australis
CCCCCCCCCCCCCCCCCCTCTAGAGGAGCCATTCGATCCAACATGTTGGACGTTGGCGATCATTGGCTTTGCAGGTGAAAGATAGTCCCTTCAACAAGGAGTCTATTGAGATTGTGATCCGAGGAGCATAGCCAGCAGTTGGGACTCTGCTCAGCATTCAATCAGTCACCACTTTTTCTACATTGCTTTGGGTGGGCGCCTGTGTTGAGAGTTCACTACACGGCGGTAGTTTTCCAACACTCTCAGCATTCGCCAACAGGCCACTTTCTCACATGGTGGTGCTAGCAGCAGCAACAGCAACAACAACCACAATGTCAATCCACCCAAGAGGCGGGATCCCTCCAAGAATACAGTCTCCTATATTAGATCCCCTGCTGCACCGGCGAATGTCCGTCCACCCCCTCAACGCCAAGTAGTTTATGCACCCACACCTACACCTAGAGCACCTCATGCATCGCACATTACCCCCACTGCCACACCAGTTTACCCTGCCCCACCAGCCAGGATGCACCCGCCGTTGACATATCCACAACCGAAGCGACAATGCCGTGACAGGTGGCACTATACCCCATTAGTGGAGCCCTTGAGCATGGTGTTCCCTAAAGTCGCATCCCTCTTGAGGCTGCCTGAGATACGCCCGCCGCCTAATCCGCTTCCTGCCTGGTATAATTCGAATGCGTTCTGCAATTTCCATCGAGTCGCAGGCCACTCGACAGACAATTGCCTTACACTCAGGGACGCTATCTAGGACTTGATTGACCAAAGGTCATTGTGATTAGCACACAGGCGGCAGGTCCGGTGCCCACATCAGTAGTCGCACAAGCACCACCAGCACACCCTAGTATAGTTAGCCAGCCTTTGCCACAGCATCCAGCCTCGGGAGCTTCAGGTTCCTCGGGAGTCAATTCTGTTTTTTCTTCTGAGTCTATCTCATCTCCCATTCTTCCAACTAATTTGATTCATGACGTATCGTCCCCTTTTCCCCACCAGCTATATCGTTCTTTCCTCAGTGGTTCCGAGGAGTCTATTAATATGAGCCGCCTGAATGTCGAGTCGGAGTACACTGTGGCATCGTCTATCGTATACTCCCAGCCACCAGCACCAATTTGTTTGCAAGCCTGGCCCTAGTCTAGGCCGATTCAACCACCAGCCCCGTAGACTTACCAATATCCTCAGACTTATCAGATCCTCCAGCCATGCCTGTATAGTTAGTTGCCCGCCCCCCGGTTGTCGTTACTCTTACCCACGATACGCATCATGTTCGGTACAACTATGCCACAGAAATGTATGTAGAAGTGACACAATTGGGTAGAGTATACAAGCCCCCAACACCTAGGCCTAATTCTCCAATACCGAGCCCCATCCAGTTGCAAGCCCAATCATCTAGACCACCAACACCCGTAGCACCAGTTCCTGTCCAATTGTAGGCACACTCCCCACAACCTTCCATGCCAAGAATAGCACCACCTATTCCCACCACCAGCAGCCAACCAACAGCTGACATAGCTGCTCAACTTAAGAAAGTCGAAGCTGATATTTCTATTTGGGACCTGATCCACACTTTAGCAGAGCACAGGGAGGCCTTCCTTAGAGTCTTCCAAGCTACCCATGTGTCCCCAACCATAGAGCCAACTACCCTAGAGAACATGGTAGGAATGATAGCGGTGCCACAAGTTATCTCCTTCTCTAGCCATGAATTACCACCATCAGGAACCAACCATAATTCCCCCTTGTTCATCACCACACAATATCAGAGCTTTCGCATCCCACTCACATTGGTAGACAATGGAGTAGGCTTAAATGTTTGCCCCTTGTGTACGGCAAGTGCAATCGGATTCAAGTCCGAGGACATAATACCAGCCATGAATGGGATGACGGCGTTCGATAATACGCATCATGATGAACTTGGGATTTTAATCATTCCTTTGACCATTGGCCTTGCTCGCTTCGACGTATAGTTCTATGTCGTAGATATTGAACCTTCTTTCAATCTTTTGCTTGGACGCCATTGGCTTCACAAGCATAAAGTCATTCCCTCAACCCTCCATCGTATGATTAAGTTCTGCTGGGATGACAATGTTGTTGTTGTCTTGGCAGAGGATCTAGAGAAGGTTGAGTTGGTCTCAGCTGTAGCCCCCCAGACTGTCCACTTCGAGCCTAAACCTTCCGATGTTCTGTTTTGGGTTAACTAGTTTGAGCCGGTTAATTTCATTCCTCCCCTTGAGCACGTCGGCCACTTGGCCACTTGTGGTGATTCTCGTTTAATGGTTGACAATTTGTGTCGCAAATGGGGATATGAGAAAGTAACACCCCTTGGGCGTTACGGCCAAGGAATCGTCGAGCCGATCAAGGTGGAAGAATGTATAGAGCGTGAAGGATTGAGATACGAACGTCAGTGTCACAAGAAGAGATTGCCACGCTTTGATAAGTCCCCTAAGATGTTCATTCCACGCAATTTAGCTAACTTCACCAGTGTAGGCATCTTGGATCCAAATCAAAGCTCGTACATAGTATCAGTGTCACAGCCGTCAGTTTGGGTTTATCCGGAAGAGTCATATATAGAAAATGGCCAACACGAGACAGAACAGGGCATTGAGCAAGTCAGTGAGCAGTCACAAAAATATTCAGCATTTGTAGTGTCAGAACAGTCAGTGGTCGATCAGGTAGTAGTGTTGGAAGATTCAGTCCAGAAGGTAGATTCAGGGAGTGGCCTGGAGGATGATGTAATTGGAGATCTGGACGTTTTATTCCAAGAATAATTGGATGTGCTCGCAGAAGACTTGGCGGAGCACGATCGAGTAAGGAAAGGGAAGGCAGTCATTTCATCACCACCGTCGGAATCACCAATACCACCCTAGGACCAGGCTTCAATCATGGTCCTTCATGAGACAGAGAAGAAGTATGCTAGACCAATGGAGTTAATCTCCTGTAAGCCGGGAGGCGGGTCTAGTTGGTATTGGCAATTTAGACCTCACCTTGATGGTGAGGGTCAAAAAAAAAAAACAACCTGAATTAAGCGCAGATAGGACAGGCGGCAGTAGTCTCACCAATTTGCGGCAGGACAGCCGTCAGCATGCAGAACCCTTTGTAAATAGTAGAGAAAATACACAAAAATCAAAAAATCAAGAAAACCCAAAAAATTTTGAAAAATCAAAAAAATCAAAATATGTGAATAGGGAGGCATCAACTTCAGAGGCAGGGATTCCCAGGTCCTCAGGTAGCCCAGACAGTCAAGCAGAAGAGGTCGCACAGTTCCGTTATAAGAATACGAAAGTCACTGTGACTGTCATAAAGCACCATCAGGGTGCAGAATCAGAAGAAATCCTCTTAGTTGACATCACAGATCCGACCTTTGAGTAGGAAATTCTGTCAGAGTTTATTGCCTATGGAGAGGAAGATGAAGTCAATGAAGCAGATAGTGCAGATAATGATGATAATGCACCATCACAATTTCAGTTTCATGATAATGACCTGAAAGGCCCAAATCTATATGTGGAGGAAGAGACGGGCTTGTCAAAATTGGCACGGCAGAAGATGTTAAAGAAATGCGTATCAGTGCCAAATTGTCACCACAAGCAAAGGCAGAATTTATAGCTTTCTTAAAAGAATATGTAGATGCCTTTGCATGGAGCTATGATGACATGGTTGGTTTAGACATTGAGGTGGTAGTACACACATTACCACTAAAACCAAATTCAAAGCCAGTCAAGCAGAAGCTTCGCAAATGGCGACCTCAATGGCTGTTGAAACTTAAGGAGGAAATCATGAAATAGTATAAAGTCAATTTCCTCAAGGTCATTCTCTATCTTGAGTGGCTCGCCAATGTGGTTCCTGTGCCAAAGAAAGACGGGCAGGTTCGCATGTGCATAGATTACCGAGACCTTAACAAAGCGAGCCCAAAGGATGATTTCCCGCTTTCCCACATAGATATTCTGGTTGACAACACAGCAGGGCATAAAATGTTGTCATTTACGGATGGATTTTCAAGATATAACCAGATTAGAATGGCCGAAGAAGACATGGAGAAGACATCTTTCATTACCCCGTGGGGGGTCTTCTGCTATAGAGTAATGCCATTTGAGCTGAAGAATGCCGGCGCAACATACCAGAGGGCCATGACAGCGTTATTCCACGATCTTATGCACCAAAAAGTTGAAGTGTACGTGGATGACATGATTGCGAAGTCTAAAGAGCCCGAGGATCACCTCTCCTGTTTAAGGAAGCTGTTTGACCACTTGAGGAAGTATAAGCTTCGCGTCAACCCCAACAAATGTGTATTCGGGGTATCTTCTGGAAAGCTTCTGGGTTACATTATCAGCTAGAGAGGAATAGAAGTGGATCCCCACAAGGCTAAAGCCATCATTGAAATGCCTCCCCCTGCCATTGAAAAAGAAATTCACGGATTGTTGGGATGGCTACAATATATCAATCGGTTCATAGCGTAGCTTACACCCATATGCGAACCGATATTCAAGCTCCTGAGGAAGAATGCCCAAACACACTGGAATCGTGAGTGTCAAACGGCCTTCGACAAGATCAAGTAGCTTTTGGCAAAGCCTCCAGTCTTAGTTCCACCCACGCCCGGACGGCCTCTGTTTTTATATCTCTCAACCACACAATATTTCATGGGCACAATTTCAGGACTGCATGATGAATCAGGGCATAAGGAAATGGCCATCTATTACCTCAGCAAGAAGTTCAATGACTGCGAGGTCAAGTACAACACTATAGAGAAGGTTTGCTTATCTTTGGTATGGGCTACTCAGCGCCTCAGGCATTATATGATGGCATATCCAGTCCTGTTATTATGTCAGCATGATCCTATCAAGTATCTATTCTAGAAGCTAGCTTTGGTGGGCAGATGTGTTAAGTGGCAGGTAATGTTGTCACAGTATGACATCACATTTGTCATACAAAAGTCCATGAAGGGACAAGCAATGGTGGATCACTTGGTCGACCTACCCTTGCCAGAATACCAGCCACTGCAAACACAATTCCCAGGTGAAGACATTTTATTTGCAATAAGCGATGAAGAATTAGAAAATCCTTAAGATCAGCATCAATGGTGTCTATACTTTGATGGTGTAGTCAATAAAAGAGGAAGAGGTATCGGTGTGGTTTTGGCAACGTCGCAAGGACATCTAATTCCCTTTGCGAGGAAGCAGACATTTGAATGCACCAATAATGAAGCTGAATACGAGGCATGCATACTGAGATTACAGGTGGCACTGGAACAGGGCGTCCGAGAACTTCAAGTATATGGGGATGCAATGCTGGTCATTTCGCAAATCAATGGTGACTGGAAGACAAAAGACCAGAAGCTTGAGTTATACCATGAGCATTTGCTGAAGCTGATTAATGAGTTCGATAATGTCAGATTTTCCTTCATGAAGCGAGCCAAGAATGCGTATGCAGATGCATTAGCTACCCTGGCATCATGGTTATAGCATCCAGAGGCATAGGCAATGGATATCTCAGTCACTTGTGTAGAGCAGCTAGCACATTGCATGCACATCCAGGAAGCAGAACTGATAGCTGAATTGCCCTGGTATAATGATATCAAAATTTTCTTGGAGTCCAGCAGCTTCCCATCTAGTATTTCCCTAACAGATAAGAAGACCTTCATACGGCTGGCCTCTAAGTATGTACTCAGGGCAAGGCACCTATATAAGAGATCCTACAATCAAATGCTTTTTAGATGCATGGACAAGATGGAGGTAGATATGCTGATGTTGAAGGTTCATGCAGGCACCTGCAGTCCACACATGAATGGAGTACTCTTGGCCAAGAAAATTATGCTGCAGGGTTACTTCTGGTCCACCATGGAAACAAATTGTTGCCAGTTTGTGAGGAGATGCCACAATTGCCAAATACATGGCAACTTCATACATGCTCCCCCACAAAAGTTACATAGCATGTCATCACCTTGGCCCTTTTCCACTTGGGGAATTGATGTCATTGGGGCCATTCATCCAACTGCATCAAATGAGCATCGCTACATCCTTGTGGCCATTGATTATTTTACAAAGTGGGTCAAGGCGGCATCGTATAAAACAGTTACAATGGCAATTATAGAAAAGTTCATTAAGAATAACATTATTGCCAGATATGGGGTTCCACATGCCATCATATCAGATAATGGGGCCAACTTCATAGCAAAGAGAGTTCAGGATTATCTTCAGGGTTACAAAATCAGACATCATAGATCCTCTCCTTATCGGCCGCAGATGAATGGAGCCGTAGAGTCAGCCAATAAAAATCTGATAAAGATCTTGAAGAAGATGGCTGAGACCCACAAAGATTGGCAAGAGAAGTTGCCTTATGCACTATGGGCTTACAGGACCTCGGTCCGGACCTCAACAGGAGCAACGCCATACTCACTTGTGTATGGTATGGAGGCAGTCCTCCCTTTTGAAGTGGAGATTCCATCATTGAGGATTCTGAAGGAAACAGAGTTGGATGAGGCAGAATGGATCCAAGACCGCTGCGTTCAGCTTGACTTGATTGACGAACACAGATTGGAAGCCTTACACCATGCCCAATGCTACCAGAAGCGAGTGGCCTATGCATATCAGAAGAAAGTTCGACCTAGGAATTTTGAGCCAGGTGATTTGGTTTTGCGTGCCATTCACTTACCTAATGCCTGGGGAAAGTTCAGGCCCAACTGGTGTGGACCATTTATTGTGAAAGAGGCCCTGTTAGGAGGCGCTGCCATTCTTGAGAACATGGATCGAGGGGAGTAGACAGAGCCTATTAATGCTTCCTACTTGAAAAAGTACTACCAGTGATCCTCAGCCAATCGTGAGCCATGCATCTCTATGTTTTTTCTTTCTTATTTGCATGCTAGTATTTTAAGTTATTGCATCCAAACATTATGAAAATCATATCATATGCACTATATTTTCTGTTTGTTTGCATTTTAGTTATAAGCATAGCCATTGCCCGATGAGGAAATTCAGAAAGCCAGCCTGCTTAGGAAGAAGTTTGATCCTCCTCATATATTACTACCTGGGTGACCTAGGGAGTGATTATCCATGGGAATTGGACGAAGTGTACAAATTCCCAAGGGGCCTATACCTCGAGAGGGAGGAAAAATGATAGGTCGTGAATGAGTGTGAGCCAAGAAAAAATATAGTCTTTGGAGCACAAAAGAAATAAAAAGATAGAAGTTGCAGATAGAAGTCGGCTCCAATGAGAGAGACATGCAAGACGACTTTATCCCTATCACATAACTTGGAGAGGAGTTGAAGCATACACCAACAAAGCCTACATTTGCAAAGGGGTTAGCCTCCCCTTTATATCAAAAAGAAAGAGAGCAACCATCCCCCAGCCTAGGTGTTTATTACCTCCAAGTAGGGGTAGTGTAGGTCAACATGCCTTTGAGGGAGTAAAAGAAAAAGGAATTATTAAAAAGTAGGTGTAGGGCCCTAAGAGTTTGGCACAGAGTCCATGTTATCCTAAAATGCTGTCAAGTGAGAGCCACAAATAAACCTAGGGATCCAGGTAGCGCCACGTAAGTTGAGGACATTCTAGTTACTTGTAGCAAGCAATAAAGGCTTCCTTGGCGCTGAGGGCACCAACATTTACAAATCATGCATAGATCTTACTTCCATCTTATACTTCTATAAATCATTTAGCATTTAGCATTTTCAATCATGCATTTTGTGCATCACTTTGCAAGGCATTTGTCCATATTCCAACCAACGGCATGCCAGCTGCCTTTTTGAGTTGCAATATTGGTAAAGAAGGGAGTTTCAACCAAGGGCGTGTTAACTGCTCCTTGGTTGGAAATAGGGTCTTTCACTAGGGGCATGCCAGCTGCCATTCTAAGTCAAAGGAATCACTGGGATAGTGCTATTAGGAGCATACGGGTAGACATAGTCAGACCAGAATATGAAATGATGCAGTGTGAAAGCAAAATTGTCTTTTATTACAGCCCATCATTTGTACAAAATTTGCTCATTTAATGAATGTGGACCAAATATATTCAGTCAACTCTGGCCCTTTTTGAGCTACCAGCTCCTGTAAAGGAAGTGCCACTAGAAGGAAGTTCACGTATCGGCCAAGTTTCTTGAATTTCGACCTCATACTCTACTGTGCAATCTGAGCCTGCAGTAATGGCAAGCCCAGAAGATTGAATGCCAATACGCGTCATGCGGGCCAGCTCAGAGGTCGTCACGTCAGAATCAAGAATGTAACTTTTGAAGTAGTCAGGCATAGGGCTTTGCTCGATCGAGTCTTGGCAAAAGTCAAATTGACGAAGAACACAGACAGGATGGTATTCTACACCGCCCGTTAGCCCCAGAAGGACAACAAGTCGCATGTCGCTATCATTAAAGAAGACAGTGAAGGGCTTCGAAGTTGTGGATAGAATACGCCAAACTACAGTGTCCTTGGTGGGATTTCGCAATCTGTTGCACAGATCATGTACGCCTGGAAGGGTGCGTGAATGGTTGGTACAACTGTAGGATTCAAACACAAAATGTTGAGGGCGCAAGACTTCCATCCCCATATGGGCAGCGAGCCAAACCTGGCAGGGGAAAACAGAGCACAGTTAGATAGGCACAACAAATCATTGAGGTAACATTGTTAACTTACTTGCACTAAGGTGCCGCAACCATTGAAATGCCTGGAACGTTTCAGGGGCCGGCCTAAGCCAACATAAGTTTCCGCCAGAAGAATGGGGGCAAGATCAATTTGGCGGGTGATCATCGCCAATGCTATTTCTGCCACCTCAATGGCAACTGTCATCCGGCCATGGTTGAAGATTAGCTCTCCAAGGAAGCGTACCACAAAGCCGTGGAGCCACAAGCTACCTGAGGACAGACAGGTGCTGATAATCTTGTCAAAGTAGTCCAGGCGCAGCATGGTAGCCGACTTGTCCTTGCAAATGAGGCTTTTCTCGCAAACACTTCAAGACAAACCGGCCAGTTGGCTCAGGACTGAAGCGTAGCTGTCGCAACGCAAAAAGATAGGCGGAGACATGTATGGTGACAGGCCACATATCCGTTGGACTTCTTCCAAAGTGAGAGTCAGCTTTGTCTGCCCAAAATGGAATACATGGAAAGCAGGTTTCCAGAATCTAGCTGCAGCACATAACAAATGCCAATTCACTTCCACTTTAGCAATATTCAGTAATGAGGATGACATGTCCCAAATCCATAGTTGCTCACGATCTGCAGCAGTTAATGCATCAATCTGTGCTTGCAAAACATCAGAGCATTACCTCGATGTCACCATGGTTGGGTATCCCTATTGAAATGGTCTTGGGTCAAGATATGGCAGGAAGAATGTAGGATCAAGTCTCGGGCCAACAGAAATGATTTGGCAAAGCATTTTCTCATGGTAAAGAAGAACAAGTAAAGATTGTAAATCAAGAAAAAAATAGAAATCAGAACGTGCAACACTTCCCCTTGCATGATATGAAAATATGCATCACGAAATAATTTATTTTGTCCTTTGCAAATCTAAGGTGCGATGGGACATCAGCCTATGTAGCCTTTTCTTTTTGCAATATATGAGATGTGCACAAGGCCCAAAAATAAGAGAAAATCAGAATATTCCTTCACATGGTTTGATAAGAATAGATATATGTTTTTCCTTCCATGTAGCAAGCTGAGAAGGAATATAAACAACAAGATTTAGCATGGGGATATATGCATATGTGAAGAATCATCACAAGGAGGAGGATCACATACCATTGCAATAAACGAGAGAGCGTAGCCGGCACCAGAAGAATAAAAATAGAGTTGTAGGAAGGATTGAAGGCTCGTGAATGGTTTTCACAGTAGAGAAGTTGGCGGATCTCGCTGGGAATGTGAAATTATATAGGGGAAAAAGAAGGGGTCGCAGCAGAAAAGGAAGGCAGACTGGCGATTTTGCGGGGAGCACCAAGGTGGCGCACAAACCAGGCGCACCAAGGTGGCGCACATAGCTGGCACACCACCTGGTGGACATTGAGTAGAACCTCCCCTAAAATGTTAAGCTTGCCCAAATCGACGCCAATTCTTGAAACCTGCACAAAAATATATATTCCACACGCAGACAAGCACCCAAGAAGAGGGCTGCATTCCAAAGCCAGATTTGCATTAATGAGTTTTAAAAACACAAGGTACATTGTTCGAGATACAAGTTGTAGCATTCATACAGGGACTAGCAAAAACAAAAAAAGAAGAAGACTGAAAAAGAAAGGAAACAGCTACTCCTCGTCCGACTCCTCCTCATCAAATGATGCCTCCTGGAAGCTCTTGGCCAGGAGTTGAGCCCCTCGCCGGGTGATCCTGTGTGAACACTGGGCAGCAACAGCAGCTTGCGAGTGCGTAGAAGAACTTAGGACCCTTTGTGAAACCTCTGTGTCAGAGCGGTCCTCCTCGGATGCTTCTAAGGTGAACTCTCCACTGGTAGCCGCATTCACCTCGTGAGCCGGATAGTCTTGCTGTCAAAAGAATGTTAGATTTATATCAGTGACAAGTATGCTGTTAAAAGAAAGTGGCAAAAATAAAAGGGGGAGGGATACCCGGATGATGTTCCGCCAGTGCAGTTCTTGCACGAGTTTGCAAATATGTCAGGTGAATTTATGATGGAAATAAGGTGATATATAACTAAAATAGAGGCACATACCCTTTTCCGCCTAATATCCTCATAAAAAGAGGCAAACTGCTCCTCAAAGCCCTGTGAAAGTAGAACAAATGTCAGATCTGTCCTTTTGTATGAAATAAAGTTTTCAAGAAGAAATTACAACAATTTACCTTGGCCCAACTAGAGGCATACCACATTCCACGCTGACTATCACGCACGGCCTCCTCAAAAAGGTAGGGCTTCCCAACCCGCCTGTACCAAGCTAAGTAGTTTGTATAGTTGACTTCTCGCAGAATATGTTTGTCCTGAGAAGCCACAGCAGCAGTGTGCCGACTCCTAGCCGCAGCACGAGACAGGACAGGGAGATCCATGTCTGAAGGAGGAGGGGCAGGAATGCAGAATTCGTTCAGCAATTGGTGCCTCACGCGCCTTGGGAGGAAATAGGTCAACTTTTTCATGCAATAAAACTTCACTTGTTTGTCCCACAGAACAGGGCCAGAGTTCATAGGTGCCCAGTTGAAGCCATCATATCTTGAGAACGGGCGCAAGTGAACCTGTTTGCAGAAATAGACAATTATAAGCAGTGCTGGCAAATATGAACATGCAGAAAATAAATTCCAAACATAAAAACTTACGTCCTCGAGCTCTACCAAATCCAGCAGGTATCGGTGGGACTCGTAGCTGTAGACCCCCGTAGTAGCCCGGTGATCAGGCTCGACCCACTAGTGAGGGAGAGGAAGAAGCTCGTCACGGAGGCGGCCAAAATCGTGTCCCCGTGTAATATGTTCCATGGCCCAGTACTAGCAAAGGCAAGCAAAGGACAGTTAATCAGATATCATCAAGAAGGGAAATTTTGCAAAAATAAAGTAAATACTTACAATGAGCAGGGGATACAGTCCCACATGAGACCGGCGTCCCAGCTTAGCTACATTATCAAGCCCACATATCAGCCAAGTGTAGCTAGCTCCAACCCAATCATAATGATACAGGTACTCCAAGTTGGTTAAGAATGCTAGCCAATCCGCATGAATGCAATAAGCAGAAGAATCGCAGAAAATCATTGCTAGCAGATCTAGCAGGAAGTGCCTGAGTACAAAATCCTCCTCATCACTACCCGGCTCTGGGTTGGGCCAGAACTGGTCCCACTCTCTAAGCCACCCCACTGTGATCATATGTTTCCCCCTAGGTGGCTTTGGAGGAACACAGCCTAAATGCGTAGGGGCCAGGTGCATCCCATGTGTGGTCTCGCCTATGATCGGCTCGTCGCCGAATGGGAGACCCGTCAGCAAGGCCCACTGGTTAGGTAGGACGGTCAGCTCTCCGAATGGAAAGTGGAAGGTATGCGTCTCGAACCTCCATCTCTCCACTAAAGCCCGGAAGAAGTTGTAGTAGCCGTGAATAGCTGGCATGCGGAGTAAGCCACCAAAAGGGGACCCGTGGAGTAAAAAGTCTTGTAAAAACTCAAGTACGCGGTGGAAGTGATCGAGCATAGGGGCACAATGACACCGCGTCACCCAGTTAGCGTCGCCAACCTGAAATAGTAACAGCAGAATAAATGCAGGATCAGACAAGTAGTGGTGTTAGAGCCAAAGCATGCTAACAAGAAAAAGGGAATAAAATAGTTACCATGAAGTCGGGGCTCTCGCAGATATGATCGCCGCTGAGTAGTCGCCCCTCAATGTTACCAGACTCCCGAAAGTGCATTTGTTAATAAAGATGGTAGATTTATGTCACATATACAGGTTATTCCAGTTTAGCTTACCTCGACGAGGACAGCAGGTGTCGAACTGCTGGAAGCACGTGACCTCGAGGAGCTACCTCGCCGCCGTGGACGAAAACTAGAGGGTGTGTCCCGGGAGAGTTGTGGAGTCTCCCCCTCGGGAACTGGATCATCCTGCAAGGAGGCAAAGGTCAAGTCAGGATTTAAGCAGCGGAGTCAAGCAAAGTAAAGGAGGAATATTCGAGCATAACAAAGCTCAAGTCTCGAGATAATGTGTGGCATTACAAGTGTTTGCTATTAGATACATTCATAAAATGTGCAGAAAATGGCAGAATAAAAAGCATGATATGCACAAGCAAAGCACATTAGCATGCATTACAACATCTTGGCATCAGTAGTTGTTTATAAAAATGCAGATTAAAACAAGAGGCAAGCATAGCCCAATATTGCGAGATAGGGTCCATTATTGAAAAAAGAGAAGTTATGAGAGAATATTGGATTTCATGGAAAAGGCATAGTTCTTTTGGCAGTCATTATTGCTTTTAAGCATGGTAGTGAGGCATTACTGTTGTTGTAAGGTGAAGGTATGGATATTCACTACTCTGTTATGTATTTTTACCCATGATTTGCAATTGAGCATTATTTGGTTACTAAAGCTTGATTCGGTAAAAATCGAGGCATGCTTAGCAATGGAAAGAAAAGTCATTTCAATTTCATAGCAAGACAAATGATATGGATGGCCCTATAATTCAGGGAAAAGCATGGATCTACAGTCAGTGGGGTTCAATTTTGCAAAGCTTATTATGTTTAATGCACAACAACTAGCTCATCACCACTTTGCCACTGGCCTTCCCAACAGCTCACCAGAGTTCACCACCACACCTCCGACCACTCAACCTGTCACCACCACACAGCCAGCTCGCCATAACACACTGCCGGAGTAACTACCACACGTGCCACACCCCACAACCATAGACCGCCGGAATCACCCGTGCCCGCCGGAACACTTGAGCCGTCGGTCGTCCAAACAAGAAGCAAAATAATGGAGCAAGCCCAAGCAAAAATGCATAAAAGAGGAGATCAAGGGAGTACCTCCACCGACGAGCCTCTCTCCAACCAGTCTCAGAGGGTTCGATCCATCGTCTCCACTAACGCCACCGCCGAGCAGAGCCGCTGTTGCACCTAATCCCTGCGCCAATCCGCCTCACCAGATCTGCACACCTATCCAGCGCACTAGCACGAGCACTCCCCATCAAGGAGAGGAGGAGCGAGCATGGCCGTTGATGAGGAAGAGAATAGATGAGAAGGAGAGGGGAAGATGGGCTTCGTTGGAAGAGGAAAATAGTTTAATGTCCAAGGTCAGAAATGCAAAATGGCCGCAAAAATTACGTTTCAGCCCCCAGCATTCTCTAGCTTGCATTTGGAGAGCAAAATGCAAAATGCCAAGACAAGCAAGTACATGGTCTTCAAAATGTTCACCCGATGGGGTAATTTGCAGAAAACCCCCTGAGATTATGAAGTTTGTAGAATAACCACGGAGGGTGTGGGAAGTTATGTTTGAGGCAGACATTTGCAAATGCTCAACAAAACTTCGAAATTGATAGCCCAGCAGCAATTCAGCAGAAATTTGTCATATCACGGAAATCTACAATAAAGTCCTCAAGTTTTGGAAAATTAAGAATAAATCCTAACTTTTTTTGCAAAATCCACAAACGATTGACACCACAGCAAGGTCCTTTCAAAGGATGTTTGTAGACACCCCGATTTTGAGGTAACCCAAAGATGAGTGTCCTTATGTTGCTTTGGATGTGATCAGCCCTTGAACCGAGCCCCAAATCCATTAGCAAGCCAAAGTCCAAAATTATGTGAGCAGGGCTGGCGCACCAAGGTGGCGCACTAAGGTGGCATACTAAGATGGCGCACTAAGGTGGCGCACATACCTGGCTCACCAACCTGGCGCCCAGCTCTGGCTGCTGACCTTCCACCTTCCGGGCTGTTACTCTTGCAAACGAATATGCCAACGAATATT
>JAMKQA010002897.1:0-15214 GCA_024699735.1 Posidonia australis
GGGGTTGCCGAACCACTATAAATTTCTTGTCCATATCAATTGCTCCCATCCTCTTCGTGTATGTTATTTAAATTGCATAAGTAGTTAAGCTTGATTATACTTGTTAAATAATATCCTTTGTATGCAATTTTCATTAATCTCAAAAAAGTAGTCAAAGTAATTAAAAAGTATTAATTCTTTATTCACCCCCTTCTAGATGAGCTATTTCGATCCTACATTATGTCCTCATTATATTATTGCGAAGATATTTTCTCATGAAATCCTCGCTAGCTATCCTCACAAAAAGTAGTTTTTCTAATAGTGAATCGAGAAGGGATGTGGAAATACAGTTTTATAAGAAAGTATTTGTGGAAAACTATTAGTGTTGGTTTAAACATGGAGGGACCTTTCAAAGTCATGAAAAAGTTGCTTTTATCAGTACGGATCCCATTATAGATATGGTAATGGACATGACAGGTTTTGAATTTAATGTGTGTGTTGATGAAGAGCCACATGGAGAATCTCAAGAGTTTAATGTGTTGTTAAAAAAGCTGGAGGAGCTATTGTAACTAAATTGCAAGAATTACACAAAGTTATCTACAATGTCTAAGTTATTGGCTTTGAAAATCGACTATAATATGACAGATAGCTGTTTTGATGCTATGATAGGTAAAATCAAAAAAATGCTGTCAGAGAGTCATGAATTCCTGAAGAATTACTACGAGACGAAGAATATGATAAAAAGATAAGGTTGGCAGAGGTGAAGATTGATGCTTGCTTAAAACATCATATCTTGTACTATAAGGAACACAAAAATAAATTAGAGTGTCCGGAATGTCACAAGTCCCGTTACAAAAGTGACTCAAAGACACATGTACCTCAGAAGGTGCTTCGTTATTTTCCTTTAGCATCAAGATTGAAGAGATTGTACTATTGTAGAGAGACTGCAAAAGATATAACATGACATACAGATCATATATAGAACTCTGATATAAAACATCCTTCTAACACAAAGTATTGGCAAGTCTTGAAGGACTCCTTCCCTTCATTTGTTGTTGAAAACCTTAATGTTGTTGTAAGTCTTTTTAGTGATGGTTTTAATCCACATGGTAGAGGAAAAGATTACTCATGTTGGCCCGTCATGATCATACCATATAATTTACCTCCCTCTATGTATAATAAGAGGCCGTACATGTTTTTGTCTTTGCTCATTCCTAGTCCAAGTCATCTAGAAAAACACATTGACATGTACTTGAGGCATCTTGTAAACGAGTTGAAGATGCTTTGGGACACTAGGGTTAAGACATACGATGCAAGCAAGCGAGCGACAAACTTTCAACATGACAGTTGCTTTGCTTTGGACTATAAGTGATTTCCCTGGATATGAGATGTTGTCTAGTTGGAGCACACATGCAAAGATAAGCTGTCCTTATTTTATGAAACATACAGTCATTTCAGCTTTAATATAGTCACAAGTTGTGTTTCTTTGACTGTCATTGTCAATTCTTGTTCATGGACCACTCATATCGAAGACAAAAACAAACTTTTAAGAAAAATAAAGTCGAACTTTTTTTTTGGGCAAAAGAAGATCTTTTATTTATTTAAATGCAAGAGTATAGAATAGATGATGTGCCACTAAGTGAGACATAAGAAGCCCATCAATCACTAGTTAGGGTTAGTAAAAAAAAACTCCTTTTCAAAACCCATGTCCTTGGGAAAAAAGAGAGGAGAAAAAGACGAACCTATACTCTTTCTAGTTCGTAAACTAGGAAAACTCCACCTATCAAGATTACATATACCCTTTAATTCCCTAGAAAGGTCATCAAAATGATGATAAACTGTATTACAATGACTACTACCTCCCTTTTTAACTAAGTAATCAGCAGCACCATTGGCTTCCCGATAACAATGAGAAATCTGAACGTTGAAGTTATTGAAAATGAGTCTCCACCAAGGATAGTATTTTCACCCTAGAGTAACTTTACACTAGAGCATGTTAACCACCTACAAAGAATCTGATTCAACTTCATTAACTAGAATGTTATAATGATCACACAACGAAGCATGTCCCAAACAGCTCTCATTTCCACCACGTTGTTTGAAGCTTCTCCATAGCAGTAGGAAAAAGCTAAGCACACCTTGCCAAATGCATTTCTGACTACACCACCACCAAGCCCCATTCTAGAAGAGGATCCATCCACATTGGCTTTAAATCCACATTGAGGGGGAATCCATCGAATGACCATATAGTCCATTGGAGAGGTAGTAGGCACTTCAAAACCAATCTTTTTGAGATCTTCCGTCCTACCCCCCAAGCAAGAGAAATGGGAGTTACACAATAATATGTTGCACTCATCCACAATCTGTACAGATAACTTCCACCAACCATGATGAACACCAGAGAATCTTCTTTTGCATCTTTCATTCCGCACAAGCCAACAAATCATACCCGATAGTATCTCCATAAGTGGAGATAAGGTCACCTGTTGTCTCCTCTCCAATAATTTTAGCAAAATAAGACCACACCTTAGCACCCAACACGCCACATGAATACAGCCATCATGGCAGGGAGCAAGGAAAGACCAAACCCATTTCAAAGGACGTATTAGAGGATGGGACGTTTGATTGATAAGGATAGAAATATTTTTTATAGAGAATGCACCATCTGTGGAGGGTAACCATGCCAGCCTATCTTCTCCACCATTCCCATCCACTTGCAATATTTTTAATGCATTACACATAGCCTTGACCTCCTCTACGTCACCAACCACATGTTCTTGAAACAAATCCGCATGGAAGAAAACATCCACCACCTTGACATCAACGTCAGCCAAAGGAGAAGCCTCAAACAAGTTTAGCAAGATACCTTTATCATACCATTTATATCTCCAAAATGAAATATTTCCTTTATCAATCAAGCAACAAGATTTTTCCACCACCCAAGGTATAACAGCCATAGGAGATTTCCACCTCACCGATGCATATGAAGCCAAGGGAGCCATCCATCCATGCTTGTCAATCTTATATTTTGTAGAACAAAAAATACTCCAAAGACTTTCCTTCAACAACAATTTCCTGCAGTTTTGAGGAATCTCTGATAGTTTCCGAATCCCTAGACTCATTTCCTCCTTGGCTATAGTACAACTATCCCAATTAATCTAGTGATAAAGCCTCTTGCCGTCTTTGACACTTTAGAGAAAATCCTAAGCAAAATATCAATCTCACCTAGAATGCAACTTGGAATTCTCAACACTGAAAACATATGCATAGGAATGGAGGATAAAACATTCTTCACTAATATCAATCTCCCAGCCATGTTAAGAAATCTTCCAGTCCATCCATCAATACTGTAGACATCCTGGTTTCTAGCCAATATTGACAGGTGGACCTGGCAAAGAGTGCAACTAGACGGCTAACCTGGTCCTACTCTAATTCCCCAACCAAGCTCATAAACCTAAACCAACCAAAAAACCTCAAATTACCCTTAACTCCACTCATCCAACTAAGCCCAACACTTAAAAACCTGTCCTATGTGCTCTGGCCCTACAACATGCCTAGCTCGATAGCGCGACCCAAGCATGTGTCAGGGCTAGGTTAGTCTGGCAAGTGACGCCTGACTTGTCACTTTTGTTGTACGACCACATACTTCGTACGAGCGACGTCGTGCACAGAGCACCGGTTTGTCCCTTAGCGTGCCTGACATTACCAGCCTTCCACGCCCTACCACCAACCTTCCCATGCCCTACGCAGTCCACCGCTGCACTCCACCTCTGCAGCACGCCGACGAGCCACTCCCTGGCATGCTTGACACCCCACTTCGTCATGCCATCAGCCACCTACCATGCTAGGCGATCAACCAAAACCCCCCGAGCTCCTTCAGTAAGGGACACCAGAGCATTCGTGAGAGGTGAGCGTCAAGGAACCTAGAGAGAGCTTCACCAGAGAGAACGAACCCAACACCCAAACTCCGACCAGCCCCCACTTTTCCACCTCCAGTGAACACCCTGGGCTTCCCTAAAGTTGCCCCGATCACTTCTAGACCGGTTCTAGCTCCGCGATAGCCGTCCAACCTGTCCCACCAAAGCTAGCCACCGTCGACGTCGGCGACACACCTCATCCATCCACAGGTATAGTACTCCACCTGGATCACCAAAGGAGCCTCACATATAGTTATTTACTCATTCCAGTGTGGTTATTTTCCCATGTCGTCCCTTTTTTCGTTGCATCCCGCATTTTCCACCACCGACGGTTGACCCACGCCGGCGTGAGGCTCTGGCCACTGAATGCTCTGATCGACCTGTCCTTACGACGACTCCCCTCCTCCTCTTGCTCCCTTGATCCACTAAGTCAACCCCCAGACCAGAACCTCCTATGGAGGCTTGCTGGAGGGAGGTCAGCATTGATGCCAGTGATGGTGGGGTGGGGAGGAGAACCCCCTGCATCTCCATGATTCTTTTGCATCCTCCTTGCATCGTGGCAGTCCCCTTGAGCCCCCGAACAACCCTCATCGTCTGGTGATGCCCTGCTCTCCTAGGAGGAGGCGATGAAGAAGAAAGGTCTGGCCCTTGTTCCACCTGTGCTCCCCGATGGTACATCTCACATGCGCGTATCCGACAGGGCCTAGATGGGGTTGGACCCGACCGAGCCAAGGCCACACCTCCCCTATTTTAGGTCACCTTGCATGTCTGCTTCTTTTAGCATGATTTTACTCCCTGATTTGCTCACATCCCTTGTTTTTACTTAAGTGTTCTTTTATGAAGTGGTTTCCCGATTCTTAGCTTATGTATGAACTCTAGTATGATAAATCTCCCTTGCATCTTGTTAGCCATTGCATTGTAGTCCCTGTGTGCTTGGGGTAAGGTCATGATGGAAAATAACTATGACGTTTCCAGGATGCATGTTCTGAGTGCACGTACATGTAGCACGTCCCTCATGCGTGTGTCGTCCAGGAATAATATCTAGCACGGCTTAGCCAATAGCCCAGCCACCCTCATACATCCTGCATTGTATTGTGCCTTTCGTTTAATTACCCTTGGTTTTTGACTTGTGTCTTTCTAGTCGTATAATTTTATTCTCTTTGCATCATCCTTATAGCCCCATTAATTGGCATTCAAGCGCCCACATTTCCATGCATGCTAGCAAAATTCTAAGAAAGACTGACTCGTCGGGCGTACGGGGGTGCCTAACACTTTTCCCGTACGTAATAGGAGTCCTTATCCTTTATCCGGTTCACAACGATCCATGTGTTGAATCCATTAGGCATGAGTCATCTTTTATTTTCGCATTTGGTTTCGAGTTTTGATTCTTTGATATGGTTTTTCTCGTCTTCTCGTTTTGAATAGACTAGGTGGTGACTCCTTGTTTTGTCCTCATATCGTTTTTCTAGTGTTTTCGAGTCATCTTCTCGTCTTCGGAATCGTCAGATTTGCCATGGTCTTATCGATCTCCATGTGGTCTCGATCACATAGGAGCACGGCTCCCCTCCACCAACATGGTCACAAATACGGAGCCTAATCTTTTCCACTAAAGGACAGACATAATAGCTTTTAAACTTCCCAACTTCAATTGGAGCACCCAAATACATTAAGGGCCACTTCCCTTTAGAAAAACCAGTGCTAAGCTCAATAGTATCATATTTATTAACAGAACTCTTGTAAAAATATTGACATTTATTTCTTCCCATGCGCTACCCCGAAGACGTCTCATACAAAGCAAGAAAATCCATCAGTCTAGCAATAGAAAGGCTATCCCCTTTACTAAACAAAAGAGCATCATTAGCAAATAGAAGATGAGAAGGCCCCAACCCTTTACCAGACGTTGCATATCTCCTACATTTACTGGAATTGAACAAGGAAGAAATTCCTCTGCTAAGAACCTCCTGAACAAGATTAAATAAAGTAGGGGATAATGGGTCACCTTGCTTTAAGCCCCTAGAAGATTTGAAAAAGCCCACTTGAGATCCATTGATAAGGATGGAAAACCAATTGTTGGTTAGGGTCCTACTAATCAAGTTAACAAACCTTGCAGAGAACCCGAATTTATTCAGAACGTTAAACAAAAAAGGCTACTCCAGCCGATCATATGCTTTGAGAATGTCTAATTTGAAAACTACATTCCCTCCTCGGCGTTTCTTATCAATATCAATAATCATTTCTTGAGCTAGTTGGATGTGATAAAAATTGTCCCTGCCTTTGACAAAACCAGCCTATTCCATACTAATAAGTCTAGGAAGCTAATCCATCAACCTGTCGTTGAGAATTTTAGAGCATACCTCGGAAGCAACATTTCCAACACATGTAGGCCTGAATTGGGCAAAACAAATAGGATGTTCCACCTTTGGAATCAAAGTAATCAACGAGGTTGAGAAACTTTTGTGCATCATACCTCCCACAAAGAAATACGTAACCAATTCAAGAAGGTCCTCTTTAATGATATCCCACGCAACCACATATAAAGAAATAGGAAAACCATCTGGACCTGTAGCTGCATCCACAGACATAGACTGAATAGTCGCATGAAGCTCCTCCATATCAGGAAGTCTAGTTAGGCTAATACAATCAATTCCTGACACCATGGTAGGAATGAGATCTAAAAGGGACTCATGTACCTCCCCTACATCAGATGTGAAAAGACGGTTGAAGAATAGGCTACCAGCTTCCTTGATACATTCCTCCTCATGAAGCCATCTACCATTCTCATCCTTGATAGCATGGATGAATTTTTTATGACGACGTTGCTGAACCCTATTATGAAAAAATGACATAGTTTTGTCACCCATCGTTAACCACTTGCAATGAGCCTTCTGGAACCAGTATCTCTCCTCACGCCTAAGTGCCTCCTGTAGTTGTTTCTGGGCATGACTCAGCTCCCCTAATCTTTCCTCCTTGAAATGAGCATCCTGCAATTGTTGAATACGAGTCATTTCATCCTCAACCCTTTTTACATTTGCAAAAATATCCTGAAAGCATTCTTTGTTCCACTTCCGTAAGCAACCCTTCAACCTAGATAATTTAAGAGACCATCTAAATGATTTATCACCATGATCTTCCACGGGTAAATCCCATGAATCTCTTATAACCTGGAGATACCCCTCATCTTCCAACCAAACCTCAAGAAATTTGAACGACTTGGGTTTGCCATCTTGGCATTTGGAGAAGCCAACCACCAAGGGAGCATGATCCGAGTGGGTTCTAGGAAGATGATCCACTCTAACGGAAAATTCCCTACATGATGAGTTAATGACACATCTATCCAGTTTAGCCACAATTCTATCATTACCCATCTGATTATTACACCATGTGTACTATGCTCCCACGAAAGCAACGTCTTGAAGCACACAGTCCTCAAGACAATGCATGAAGTCATCCATGAAACCTTGCCTTGGCTGACGACCACCTGATTTCTCAATCGAAGAAAGAACTACGTTAAAGTCACCCACCACATACCATGGCCTTTCCTTTCCTCACATACTACAAACATGCTAATCAAATGCTCCCAGGGAGATCTACGCTGAAAGCCACCACAATATGCATATACTACAGTGCAGTATACCTTACAAGCAATTATAGCCTATGAAAACTTTTGCATCATCACAACTGAACAATAGCTCTACCGAAAATCCATATATGTGCCGAACCCATCTCATTAGCCTAGAAATGATCAAAGTCCAGCCTCTGTTTCAAGTTTTCTCCTCTAGAAATGTCCATCATAGGTTCCAGTATCGCCACCACCATAGGTTTAAGTAGTTTAACGAGATACTTTAATCTCCTGATGGTGGGTCGATTCCCTACACCCCTAGCATTCCAAGATATCATCTTCATTTGATATATTTTCAAAGATGAACTGTCTAACACACTGCTTAAGTTGTCGAGAGAGCAATTAATTAGTTGATTATCAAAGTTTGAGTAGATCATATTTGGTCATGATGTTGGTCCACGAACACTAGAAGGATTCAGAAAAACTCACAATTGGATGAAAATCAGTATATTCTAAGAGTTACCATATTGGTCTAAGCTCTTAATTAGACACAATTTAGACATCATGTACATCGAGAAGAATATATTTGTCAATGTGTTCTATACGGTATTGGATGTCAAGGATAAGACAAAGGATACAGAGAATACACATAGAGATTTGAAGTTGATTTGTAGTCATAAGGACTTGCACTTGATAGAGCATGCCAATGAAAAGACAAAAATTACAAAGGGAAAGTACACACTTGATAAGAATCAGATAAAGGCAGTGAGTGAGTAGGCCAGCAACTTGAAATTTTCAGACGGATATGCATCAAATATATCAAAACTCGTGGATCTCAAGAAATATACTTTCAAGAGAATGAAAAGCCATGATTGTCACGTGTTTATGGAGAGACTGCTTCTCCTTGCATTTAGAGGTTTGTTGCCTAAGCCTATTGTAGATGTACTCACAAATCTAAGTAAATTCTTTAAGGCCAATTGCTCCTCCAAATTGTCTGTAAAAACATCAAGACTTTAGAGAGAAATATTGTTCTTATATTGTATAATCTTGAGAAGATATTTCTGCCTGCCTTCTTTGACTCGATGGAACATCTCATGATCCACTTGCCTTATGAAGCCAAAATGGGTGGACTAGTGCAATATCGATGGATATATCTTTTCGAGAGGTATGTGTTATTTTAAAAAAAGTTTGTTTTTTTTTTGTTAATGAGAGCACTTTTATCTAATTTATCTACTTTTTTAATAGGTACATGTTTTTCTTGAAACAAAAGGTTCGGAATAAGAATAGAATGGAAAGTTCAATAAGTACACAATTTATCTATGAAGAAGTTGCCACTTTTTGCTCAAGATATTTTTCATCAGAGGTTGAAACAATACATAATCGAGTACAGAGGAACGATTATTTGGTAGTTGAGAAACAAAACGATATCCTTTTTGTCTTTTGTTCTAGTGCTCATCCTTTTGGAAAGTAAAAAACGTCTACTGACTTAGAGCGAGAAAGATGCTGTAAAGTTATATGTTCTTGACAATTGTGATGAAGTCAAACCCTTTATCGAGTATTTTTCGCTATCTTTCTCGGTATGTCTATTCAATAAATTTAAATAATATATTATCTTACTATGTTCAAATTTTCAAATGCAGACAATTTAGAGAATAATTAATGGTTAACTGTCCTAGTTTAAAAGATAATGATATCTTGGAGTTATTCAGGAACACATTTCCTGAGTGGTTTAAAAGTCATGTAAACCAACTTGATCCTAGTCTTAAGCAAAAGCTCTTAAAGGATTTAGCTTATGGTCCTATTTTTAAGCTTTGTTATTCATATTGATCTAGATTGTCTATATAGGAAACATAGCAGGATAATGGCAATACCCTAAGACTTAGTTATTGAAATTCATGACAAGAATATCTATTACTGGATAACTGCTGTCATGGCAATAAGATTTATTCCTAGATAATTGCATTCATGACTTATCCTTTTTGACAAAATAAAGTATCTGAGTGAAGCTTTCAATGCTCTTATAATTAAAAGCATTTCATTTCAAGTAGTGTACAAAAATTTTTATTTTTGTATTGGTTTCGTTCTTTCAATGGTTTTTGTTTCCTATCCCGATTGTGAAGTTCTGAACTTTTTTTCATTAGCAGATTCATATAATTCATGGTTTAGGATGGTTGATTGCATGGTCATCTCTTACTTTTAAACTAGTCTAGTGTAGTTTGTGATTATAATCAATGTTGTAGGTTCCCTACTAAAAGAAACTAATCTGGTGTAGTTTATGATCTTGGAGTAGTTTTGAGTGATTTTTGGAAAATGTATAATTTAACTTGAATGTCTTCTAAATTAATATCGTATGTTTGAATTATTACAGGCCACTAAACTATGCAGGGAATCTATAGTGACTAAGTGGTGAACTGCATCCCACACTAGTGGGTCGAATTAGGTTTGGTTAACCCTGAATGCAAAGGATGTAATTATAAGTAATCATGGCTATAATTAAAGTTACTTTAATAATATATACTTATATCTTATATTATCTCTAAGTAACTTTTTGTTTTTATTTATACAAGATAGGTACATCTTCTTGTACCAATAAAAATATGAGGACAATAATGTCGATGAACATCCAGCCTTTGACAAGAAACTTTGGAAACAAATTTCGATAGAAAGGAACGTAGGTAGCTCATCAAGAAAGTAAGGTCTGAGTTGTTTGAATCCATATTATTCAGAAGAGTATACTATTAGTTCTTTTGCAGCTTCTTCTGGGCAGTACGGTTCTACAACTTAGTCTTCTACTTCATTTGATCCAGAGTTCTTCAGTTCTCAGTTGTCACAGATGGCAACTACATTAAAGGAGGGTTTCAAAGCCAAAATATGCTCAAAAATAAGGAATAAAATAAGAGATGAAATACATACCTTGGAGGATCGACTTGTAGGGTAAAGTTTTATTTAGTTTCAAAAGTTGAATTTAACATTATAATATAATTATTATCCATCATAACATATTTTAAGTTTGTTTTTTATAATCAGAAGATATGAAGACGAGTAGGAAGTTGATTTCCCAAGTGACGAGGAGGAGGATTACGAGGAATATACACATCGTCGTCACTCCATCCATGCATCATCCTTAAAAGGTAAAGGAAAGCAAATTAGTTTCCGAAGAAAATGATATGTAATATATCGTTTTAACTTGTATTATATCGAATGACTTGTATTAAGATATTTAATGTTGTATTAACTACAATTTTGTAAATAAATTGATGTGTAAAACCTTATGTTGTATGATTAATTGAAAAAAAATTTATAATTTTTTTTTATGTGTAATATTTATGTGATTTAATATACTTGTGAATGTATTTGAATGTCATTTTAGCAGGTATATTAATCTATATTTTAGTAGGTTCAATGTTGTAATGTATTTTTCTTTTCGATTCAGAATTAACGAGAACATTACGACGACTAATCCTCACTAAGTCCTCGCTAAAATTGTTTGTTTCATCAGGAATGACGAGGACATGTTCTCACAATGTCCTTGTTAAATCTCAAACGACGATACAATCTCACATATGTAGCGAGCACTTAGCGAGCATGTTGTGAGGGGATACCGAAGATATAACAAGGAAATTGCGATGAATAGTTTCTTCGCAATTTCTTTGTTATTATATAACAAGCACATTGCGAAAATATGTCATTGTACTATTGATTTAACGAGTTATTTTTTCTGAGGAAAAATAGTCCTTGCTAAGTGTGACCGTACCCATGGCCCGGGGGCTAATCCGGCGCGGGGGTCGCGCCAGAGATGGGAGGAGGCCACAGCCATGCCGAGATGGCGAAGGCGCGAGACGGGACAAGAGGGAGAGAAATGGAGTCGCCACCTGGTCTTTTAAAGGAAAGACGAGGAAAACCACAAAAAATTCACTAAAACTGAATGAATGAGATGCAAACATGAAGGCCAGATGTCTACTAACCAGAGAATGGGTAAGGATTCCTATTACGTATGGGGAAGGTGTTAGGCACCCCCATACGCCCGAGAAACTCGGTCTTTCTAGTCTAATTCGCTTGTTAAAGGCTGAATGAGTGTTTGTTATGCCTAGATTGCGTTCTAATCATGTTGATGTGAGTGCTAAGACAATATTGGATAGATGTGAAAGACGACGTGCAAAAATTGCGGAGAAATCCACATGAATTGACAAAATCGCAGAAAATTACATGAAATGACGATGTTTTTGTAAAGAGTGCCTTCGAAAACCATGTTGATGTCAAAAGGATAAAAAGTCGAGTCAACCCGGGTTCTCGGAATCATGGAAAAAGTCATGAAAATCAAAAAGGGAAAAAATAATCCGTGATGGGGTTAAATGTCGAGTCAGCCTGTTACTGTATGCTCTCGGGCGATGAAATCTAATTCAAATCAGGAAAATATCAAAGCATCGAATAAAGATAGTAAAATCGAATATCAAATGAAGGAACATGAAAATAGACAAGAGAAAAACCACGGAAGAATGCATGAAATGCAGACTTATCCAAAAAGGAGGGACTAAAGTGCAAATACAGCAAAACAGTGCAAAAATGCATGGAAATGTACCTAAATGGGTAAAATTCACTAAGGAATGCTGTAGACAAAAGTTATGCATGACTTAGTGCAATAACAGACACACATGTGCATGAATTGATGGCACAGGGGCAATTTGGTCATTTCAGTGGTCAAATATGATGAATGCAAATGAGGACAATGCATGGTCTAAGGAATGCCAAAATGTATGAAAAAAGTCAGGAAAGAAGAAAACATGCAAAAGAAATGGTCAGGAAACAATGTAAAAACAATAAAGGATAAGTATAGGGACTAAAACGTAAAATTCACAAAAGGGATGAAAATCTTGTTTAAAAGTCATTCAGAAACTTCTATCCTAGTGTACAGATAATAGATCAAAGGACAATGTGACATTGGAATGTGAGAATTGTACTTAGATGATTTCTTGAAAACTCAAGGTCTAATTTGCAAAATTCTCAGAAAGAAAAAGTTTATGATAAAAAAAATTGTTTAAATAGGTTTATTTGGATGCCAGGATGTAAAATTTAATGAAAATATGGCTATGTGATGTAACATAAGTAAAAAGTATATTTTTGTAATTTCTTGAAAACCTAGAGTCTATTGTGCAAAATTCCCACATACGGTGCAAATCGGAGAAAAATATGTAATCAGATGTTCATTTACATTGAAAACAGGGTTTTTTGATGGAAACCTTATTCAAATGGTGATTTTTTATGTACATGTGATCAATTAATGTGAAACATATTAAAATGTGATTAAAATGCAATAAAAATCGTCATTAATGATTTTAAAAAACTTCAGGGACTCAGATGTAAATTTTCCTGTTCAAAACATTATTGATTAAATTCAGGGACTGATTTGTAAAATTTCAGGACCAAAATGTGATAAAAATCAAGTGTTTTTTACATGCTTAGTGTAATTATGGACATTTATAAGGTCTAAAATGCAAATTGTATAAAGAATCTCTTTTCAAAAACTCTAGGGACCAAAATGCAAAAGTTCTGGACTTAAATGCAATGAAAACATGATCTCAGGGGTATAAGTGTGATAAAACATGCATGAATAGGACTAAAATATAATTAAAACTTTAATAAGGCAAAATGTGCCATATTCACAATGCAAATTTAAATAAAAAAACGTTCGGGGGCCTAAGAGTAAATTTCTAGGACTTAATTGTAAGGAAAACATGAATGTAGGGATTTAATTGTGAGAAAACATTTACATACAGAACTAAATATGAAATTAAATTCGAATAGGGTAAAATAGGTAATATCTACAACAATAATAAAGAAGCTGAAGAGTTATTTAAAATGCTAGGGACTTAAACATAAAAATAAAGGACTCAAATGTAATAAAAAAGGACTCAAATAACAATAAGTTAAACATAAGAATGTTTTAATAAAACAACCTAAAAAACTAATGGTCACCGCTAGCGATTTGAAGATCATTGGCGGCGACGACCTGGGAGGCTCATCTGAGCTCTCCCAGCGGTTGATCGTTGATCCAAGTGGCTGACGTGCTTTCGGAGGCGAAGGGGGGAAGATCCAACGACGTCGATGAGACCTTCGACGGCTGGAACGGCGGGTCCACGTTAGGCCCGACCTTTCTTCTCCAACGACGGTGAGCTTCGCAGGCAGCGGTCCTGCGGACGTCATAACGGCGAGCGGAGGGTCCGAGGGGCTTGAGGGTAGTGCGTAGATGCTTCCTGAGGCGAAGGGCATGATCGAGGGGGCCTTCGTTGCGCCACCCCTCTCGGTCTTTGACGACGGCTTTCGACGGTGTGGAGGCAGTGTTGCAACGGCGGTGGAAGGCGAGAAATGGTTGAGGAAACTCCGAGGGCCCGTGGTGGTGCTCCTGGACGTTGCGGGTGGGGCTGGAATGGCGTGGGTCGCTCCGCCCATCTCCGACTCCGGCGATGGGTGCAATAGCGACGGCAGCGGTCGACGAGGTCGCCCGGGAGGCTTCTCCAGAGTTGAGGGTGATGAGGGGGGAAGGAAGGAAGAGGAGGGGAGAAGTAGGCGATGCCCCGGGGGCCTTGCCACAATCCAGGGAGGCCTAAGGCCTCGCTGGTGGTGGTGAACCCACCACCGGAGAAAAGGAAGACGGCGTTGGAAGGGGAAAATGCCGACGAAGCTCGACTTAGAAGATCCAGACGCTTGACAAACTAAATAAAATAAATGAGAACGTTAAGAGAGAGAGAATTACCTAAATGAAGGTTGGGTTATCCTCCCGGCAAGGCTCGACAGCAGCACTGCTCTCCGGTGGACACTCTGGTCGCAGCAGTCTTTGGGCTTCTGGGGGTGAGAAAATGGCTGGGTGTTGTGGAGGGCTCGAGGAGTTTTCTGGGTGCTCAAACAGGGAAGGAATCAATGGCAAACAGTGGAGACTATCGACGATAGGGGGTTTTCTCCAGCGTTCTCTTTGTTGCGGTTCCTCCTCTCTGCTCTCTCCAGTTCAGTTCAGATGTCCTTCTCTGGGTGGTTTCTCTTGGTCTTTAAGGGATGGGTGGCATGAGGGGATCGTGGCTGGTGATTGCAGTCGGCCAAAACGTGGGAAGGAAGGTGTGGGAGGAGTGATGGTGTGGGGTGGAAGAAACTATTGTAGATTTATTATTTTTTTCCTAAGTTTTTTGCATGAGCTTAACGGGCTAGACTTTGTGGGCTTTTGTTTTTGTTTTTGTTTTTTTTGTTTTGTTGTTTTAGGTTTTTAGGATTTTAACCATTTTAGGTTTTTTGTGATTTAATTAATTAGTTTTAAATTAGGATTTTATGGATTTAACTATTTTAGGGGGTTTTAGGGTTTTTTGGATTTTAATTAAAGTTTTTTAGCTTAAATTAGGGTTTTGTAGTTTTAATTAAGGATTTTTTTAGTTTAATTAAAGTTTTTGGGTTTTAATTGGAATTTTGAGTTTTAATTTAGGTTTTTTAGATTTTAGACATGGTTTTTAATTTAATTAGGGTTTTTCGGATTTTAATTAAATTTTTTGGGTTCAAATTGGGGTTTTTAACTTAATTAAATGACTTTAGGGTTTTTTGAGTATCATTTAGGTTTTCCTTGAAATTAAATGGATTAAAGTGGTTTAAAAATAGATTTTATTTTGTTTTGACTTTACTTTGGGTTTTCTCTTGATTAATTTGGATTTTAAATGTTTTTAAGTGGATTTTGCTTGATTTTGATTTTAATTAGGGTTTTCACTTGATTAATTTGGATTTT
>JAMKQA010002899.1:0-16843 GCA_024699735.1 Posidonia australis
AGTTTTTACATGTTATGAAACGAGCTTTCTTTTGGTTTTGTCGTGCTTGTTTGTAGTTGTGTGTTTTGGAGGCACGTACTGGGTGACTTAGATGTCACTCACGCGTACTGTGTGTTTTGAAGTGCAGACCACGTGCAGCCAGTTTTCGATGCAGGATTTGGAGTTTCTAGCCGTGCATCGGGATCCTAGAGGTGAGCCTTAGTTACAGTCCTTTTGTTCTGTAATTTGTGTAATTAGGCTTGTGATACTGTGTTTTGGTAACGTGCCCGGGTTCGGGGCGTTACATGAACAATCTAGAGGAAATGAAAAAAAATTCTTAATGCATTAGGAGTACACACCCCAGCTCTAGTAAATTTCGATATGAGCTGCTTTCCTCCTTTCAGACTTCCCCTAGGCTTCAAGTACCCCAAGACTCCGAAGTTTGATAGAACTACCAACCTACACTACCATATTATCAGGTTCCAAATGGAGTCCACCCCTTACTCCTCTGACTTGGGGATAATTATACATCTTTTCTTTTATTCTTTAGAGGGCAAAACCATGGATTGGTTCCTCACCCTCTCCAAGGAAGACCTCACTAGTTTCGACAGGATAAGAGAGTGCTTCCTCACAAAATACCAACATAAGATTATCCCAAAGCCCACTTTCCATGACTTAAGTAAAGAAGTCATGAAATAAGGCAAAAGTTGGGTAACCTTCGCCAATAGATGCCGAGAGATGGCGGCTAGGTCTCGTCTGACCATTCTAGAAAGACAAGTCATTTAGACCCTTATAGCCAACACAACCGGACCTATGAAGAAGGGGCTAGTGAATGCATGCTGCCCTACTATAACAGTCCTTTATATGGTGGTCACTTCTGTTAAGGAAGACTTGCGTGAGTTCATTGATGAGCCAAAGAAAGCAAGAAAAGCACAAGTGGTGGAAGGTGTAACTGGTTAAGTGAGCAGAATCAACACCACACCAAAGCCACAGGAACAAAGAGCAATGGCTATTCAAGAACATTGCCCAGAGCCTAGCTGGAACAACGTACAACCATTATGGGGACACCCTCAATAGTGATGTAGCCATCCTCAACAACAGCAATGGGGCCATCTCCAGCAATAGCGGTGGAGTCAACCTCGACCACAATGGGTCCTACCCCAATAGTAGTGGAACAAGGGCATCCCCAACAGCAATCCTTGACGAACACAAATAATAATGGGGACAGAGGCAAGTACCATAATGTACCCCCTCCCCCATCAGCACAAGCCAAAGGATCCAAGTGGAGCCATTACCCACAACCCCCTCCCCAATCATAAAGTCATGGCATTCAAGGACATTAAAATCTCTATGGCCCATGATCTCCAAGTAGCAATAGAGAACCCCCAGCAACGTGAAGAGGAATGGGAAACAATATTCGACAACAACTAGGACAGTGAAGTAGAGAATGAAGAAGAAGCTACAGAAGACAAGGAGGAAATGGTGGTAGAAGATGAAGAGATAATAATTGCAGATCTTAAACTCCTTGACCAATTTTCGATCTCATCAATAGTTCAAGCCTGCATCAGAGAGCTTTGCAAGAAGTAGTTGAAAAAGCACAAGTAGCTCCAGATGTACTAGTAAAAGAGTTTCAAGTGATAGCTATAGTCGCTTTTGTAAAGCTTATCAATGCCTTCTCCGATGACGAGCTTCCATCACCAGAAAGGAGGATGCCACCTTTAAATGTAACTATTTATGTAAATAATCACTTAATATCTGGTGTATTACTAGATATAGGAGCATCAATGAACATTTTTTCCCTCTCTACAATAAAAACTTTGGGTGTGAATGAGGCCTTACTAACGCCCATAGACATGACAATTGCTGGATACAATGATAGCAAATGAAAAGCACATAGCAAATGGACCACAAGAATCGGGATAGGAGCAGCTCAAGTCCTAACACAATTAGTCATCATAGACATGAACGTCCCATACCAAATCATCTTGGGAAGGTAGTGGCTTGACAACTTAAAAGCAGTTTCATCCCCCCACCATCAGTGTTTAAAGTTCCCCCACAATGGGAAGATCATAAAAATAGAAGGGGACATGCCAGCCACAGAAGCCGAGGCAAACATAATCTATCTACCGCACAAGGTCAGTGTGCAAGAAAAGCCAACCAAAATTGAGAAAGGAAAAAGCATAGTCTCCATGGTTGAGCTCAGGGAACGATGGGCCAAGCCCAAATTAGTCTACAAAGCAAAGACACCTCCCAAAGCCAAAAAGCCTTCTATGAATGTGGGATCGGAGATCATGAAGAAAATTGGCTACAAGGAGGGCCAAGGGCTAGGACTGGAAGGCAAAGGGATGAAGGAGCCAGTGAAAGTGTATGATGAGGAAGGTCGAGTGGGACTAGGGTTCAACCAACTCCCAGATGAGCAACCCCTACAATGGAACCTAAGAAATCACTTCACCAGTAGAGGCATCATGAACCCAAACACCGTCCTGTAGGAGTATGTTGCCTTGTCCAAACATACAAAAGACGCCAATCAAGGCATGGAAAATACAGATGGTGAGGGCATCTCTCGGCTATTTGAAACCATCAACCTACAAAGAGGACTACTAGGAGATCCATCAATAGCTGATTCAATGACATCCTCTCCGATAGTTGAGCCAACAGCATCCTTTCCAATAGTTGAGCCACCAGCATTCCCTCCGATAGTCGAGCCACTGGCATCCTCTCCAGCAACTAAGCCACTGGCCTCCTCCTTAACAGCCAAGGGTTTGTCACTAGCTCCTGCACCTCCAGATGAGCCACCACACTCCTCTGTTGCCAATGTTTCTGAGCTCTCTTTGCCTACTTCTCTGAAACCACCTCATATGTTGGGTCAACTAACTGAGCAGAGTCTAAGAAGGTCACAACGACTAGTCGACAAGGTTCAACGCCTTAGCGTGAACATCTCTGACGATCTGCAATCCCGTAGACTCGAAAGTGATCTAGACTAGGGAGCAGATCATGAGCCTTTCAAACATGTGGGTATGTCAGAAATGATGAGTCTGCCTAGAAAGGTTCAAACCTTTATTGATGGAGGTAACTCTAAGGACATCCCCTTAGATTCTGTAAATAAAAGACTTTTTAATTCCGCATTATTTTCTTTTCCAAGGAATAATTCTAATTTAGTTTCTGTTTTGAATAACGGAAAGCGGGATTACCATGTCAATAGTAATAGCTCACATTCGTTTTTGGTCACCGTTTCAAAAACTATTCATGAATGTCATATCACAGAGGTAATGCCTCGGGAGATGGCTATTGCTAACATGGTTTTCCTGATAAAAGAATTTGACAAATTTGGGAGATGTACAGGCATACATGCATATGAGTTATCGAATTACAATAGTGATGAGGAGGACGTGGAGGCTAACTCAGACCTACTTTAGCATTTAATAGACAAATATAATAAGCAGACCAAAGTAGCTGGGAGGAAACCATGGAAATCAACTTGGGAACCACAGAGGAGCCAAAGCTAGTGCTCATAAGTGCCAACTTAAATCCAGAAGAGTGAGCTGAAATGATAAAAATTTTAAAAAGTTTGTGGATGTACTGGCCTTCAAATACGAAGATATGCCTAGTCTTCAGTCAACCCTAGTGGAACACCTACTTTCACTAAACCCTGGTGCCAAACCTATCAAGCAAAAATTAAGGCGACTGAGACTAGAGCTGGCACTCAAAGTTAAAGAGGAGATCGACAAACTCCACAAGGCAAAATTCATCAAATTGGTTGTGTACCTTAAGTGGGTCTCTAACATTGTTCTAGTAGCTAAGAAGGACAGGAGGGTCGGAGTCTACATCGACTATCACAATCTCAATGATGCTTGTCCCAAAGATGACATCCCTTTACCACATTATGACCATGCCAGCGTGGGGAGGAACTGATACAGCCATGGTGAGAGCGGTGAGTTTGAGGTAAGGGACACTCAACTCGAAGACACCAGAAAACATATAAAAACAAAACAAATGGATAAGGAGAGTCTCCACCTAGTCTATTTAATGGAAAGACGAGATAAATCGAAAAAAATGCAATGCGGTGCAACAAACACTCTAAAACAAACAAAAGAACTGATTCCAATGCCAATGGATAACACATAGTTCATTGCAGGTAGCGGAATGGGTAAGGACTCCTGTTACGCACGAGGAAGGTGTTAGGCATCCCCGTACGCCTGACGAATCAGTCTTTCTATGCTTTTCAGCTTGTATGCTTGCTTGTGTCTAAGATAGATGTGTGCCTCATGCTGTGCAAAAACAAACAAAATGTCAAGGGTAAAAAGTCATGCAACCTAATGCTCAGTCACGCTGTATGAGTTCTAGATTGACGGTCCTCAAGAGTTCGATATAGTAAACATCCTTGCCCTAAATATGAAAGTGAGAAATCCAAGAGAAACACGATGGAAAACAATGTATGCTAGGTTTGCGACATTATGTTAGCACAAATGCTATTTACTGTACACCCTCGGGCAATATGCAACATGCAATGTATGAAAACTAGTTCGAGGCATGATGTAGGCGATAACACCGATTATTGTACACCCTTGGGTGATATGCAATATGAAATGGATGAATGTCATTGATGTATGCCCGAATAGGCAAATGTTTAATGCTATACGGATGCAGGTAAAACATGGAAACATCAATCAAAGCTTATTAAATCAAACTAACTTGAACACTTGTAAATCAATGACAAGGAATGCTAAAACAAATAATATGCAAGGCTATGCAGAGGTTTATGCAACATGTCAGCGTGCTCAGAACACACATCATCCAGCAAACAAGTCAAACAGGGCGATACTCTTTCATCGCCTATCTGTACGACATCAGATCTCATCGTTGCCCTACTGGGCGACAAGGGGAGTCGCCGCTCAATCTGACAGCACATGCCCTAGGCTGGTCAGGCGGGCCAAATCAGTTCTGGAAAGATCAAACATCAAACAAGCCTAATTAAGCAATCATGTTTCAGAGAAAATGCTAATTTTAATGAGTTCAGATATTTATTTAATGAATTGATTAATCTGTGTTCGCTCAATTATGTAGGTTCCTATGGCTAGGATGGAGCAAATTTTAGGGGTTCTAGGGTCACTCAATAGGATTTAGGCTCTTTGGTACCGCTCTTTGACCTTCGTTAGGGTCCATCAAGAGGGCCGAGACTGTGGGTTTGTCTCTCTAAAGAGAGGCCCATAACCCAGGATTTTGTCCTTAAGGGTCGGTCCTAGCAAACCACAAAGCAATAAATAAACACCAAACAATAAGATGTCAAGTTTCTACTAGGGTTAGTTACAGACTTAGGGATAAAGGTGAAGTCCGAAACAAGCCCTTAAGACACCTTAAGCTCCTTGATCTGGTAATCACAGTGGGGACAGAGTATGGGTAGGTGGCTTGCACCGACCCAGGTTCGCTCTTCTCAATCAGTCAAACCAGATTGAGAACACTAAAGAACTATAACCTTGCTATCAAGCAATTAGTTTCCACCCTATTGGTGGACATAAAACAATCCTAGAATCCGTTAAAAATCCATAATGAATAGTGGACAGGAATATAATTAGTTTTATTTATTCAAATTACTACTGTAGGCAATAAAAATCAGCACAAACAATAAAAACAAAGCTTGTAGGGAAAAAAAATATTCTGAGGATCATCAGTCACTTGTCTGGTAGGTGCCTGACCTCGTCGCCTATGGGTGAAAACTATGATTGATGGTCATCTTCCTCCTCTTGCATGCATGGGTTGCCCTAAGGTTTCAGACCTATTATCTCTCTCTCCCTGTCTTTCTCCTTGAGACATGGCTAGGGTTTTGGATGTGTGTCTGGTTTCTCTCTCTCTCTTTCCACTTCTCTCTTGCTTTTTCTCTTGTTGGACTGCATGGCTACAGTGTGGTGGGCAGCGTTGGCTTATGGAGATGGGTTCTTTCTCCTTCTCTCTCTCTCTCTCACATGGGGACTGTGCTGCCTCTCTTTTTCTCTCTCTGGTGCATGAGGACTAGTGGACGTGGGGTTTAGTGCAGGAGAGGAGGTTGCGATGGGCTATAGGCTTGGAGTTGGGTTTAGAGACGTAGTTGTGGTGGACGGCCATGGATAAGGGGATGGCTTAGGCTAGCGGTGCATGACAGGAGGGAGGAAAACGTGGTTGTGGGTTACTATTTGGGTTCCACAGGGAAGCATGCATGCAAGATCTGGGTGGAGGGACTACCGTTCACGTGAAATGATTAACGGCCTCGCAGGAATGGTGGCCCATCATCGGAAAACATGTGAAACACAACAAATCGAGGCAAAATAGTGAGAAAATCTTCGAATATACACTGATATATGATAAAACATGAAAATAACGAGCATGTATACGAGTTCTACGAGGATGAAAGGCTATACTTGCGTGATGGACGGTTTTTGGTGTCCTCCGGTGACGATGGCGACTACGGGACATGAGGGATGGCTAGGACTGTGATGGACGTCTCCCTCCCTCTCTATTTTACATGGAGGCTAGGGTTTTGGGTGTAGGTTTCTCCTCCTTTTGCTCTCTAGGGTTTTTCTCTCTCCCCCCTTTTCTCTTTTACCTCGTCTCTCCCTTACGTGAATCTCTCTTCTCTCCCCTTCCCAATACTCCAACCTCTTTTTAACTCTCTCATGTGGGTAGTCTTATATAGGTTTAGGGTTTGCATGTGGGACGTAAGATGTAGGGCTCTTGAACGGACGACGAGGTTGGGTGTAGGGTTTTCATGGGCTTAAGGTTTTGGCTGGCTTGTGGGCTAATTGTTTTGTTGGGCTTATGTATATTTATTTTTATTTTTAGGTTGGGTTTTCTTTTGGTTTTGGTTCATTTTATTTATTCTTTTAAGTGTAATTTAGGTTTGGTTATTTTATTTTTTTAGGCTTAGGTTTTATTTTGGTTTTAGTTTGTTTTATTCTTTTATGTTTAGGTTTTGTTTTGCCTTTATTTCATCTTTTTAGGTTTAGGTTTTATTTTGGTTTTAGTTTGTTTTATTCTTTTATGCTTAGGTTTAGTTTTGCTTTTATTTTATCTTTTTAGGTTCAGATTTTATTCTTTTAAGTTCAGCGTTGTTTTCAGTTTATTTTATCTTCTTAGATTTTGGTTTCATTTTGAGATTTACATTTAGGTTTAACTTTGGATTTAGTTTATTTTTAAGGTTTACGTTTGGGCTTGGTTTTAGTTTAGTTCAGGTTTAGGTTTATGTTTGGGCCTGGTTTTAGTTTAGTTTGGGCTTAGGTTTATGCCTGGTTTTAGTTTAATTTGGGCTTTAGGACAAGTTTTGGTTTGTTTTTTTTGGGTTTAGAGGGTTAAGTTGAGTCCACCACAACTAGAGCATTATCTTGGAAATCCACTGCCAAATGACTGCAAAATCGGGGTGTCTGTCGATGCCCCTCCCTGAGCGAGGTCAAGGGAATCGAGATCGATGCTCAAGGATGACAAGACACCCCGCCTGAGTCTACAAGAGGGCAATATTACTATGGGGCCGTGAGCCATTTATTCAGTGGATGCACCGAAAATCATGACTTGGGGCCCATGCATGATGCTAATGCAAGGAGATGGGGAATGCATGATGCAATGATTTATGAAAACAGGCGACAAGTTAGTAACCCACCATCCGATGGAGGGGAACATCATTTACTCGACTCGCATTGAGAGAGGCCCGAGCAAAATCATCGAGCCTGCTGCGTGACAAGGGCATGATAGATTGACGGCCTATCAGTTGGATAGTTTATGATATCAGCCCAAAGAACAATGGGGACACGACAAGATATCGGACTTGTCGACCGAGGGTAGACTAATGACTGGTGTCAACTGGACAATTTAGGTTGTTAGCCCGAAGATAGGGACATTAGGCAAGGTTGTCGAGTCTACCAGTCGAGGGATGGGGTGTGATGAGATGATGAATTCCTCGACTGGCAGTTCAGGTTGTCAGCCTAAAAGAGGCATGGTAAGTTGACGGACCTACCGACCAAATAGTTAGGTTATCAACCTAAGTGATAGTTTAGGTTATCACCCTCAATGATAGTTTAGGTTATCAGCCTCAGTGACAGTTTAGGTTGCCAGCCTCCGTGGTAGTTTAGGTTACTGGCCTCAGTGACAGTTTAGGTTATCAGCCTCAGTGATAGTTTAGGTTTTAGCCTCAATGGCAGTTTAGGTTACTGACTTCAGTAAAAGTTTCAGTTGTCAGCCTTAGTAACAGTTTAGGTTGTCAGCCTTAGTGGCAGTTTAGGTTACCAGCCTCAGTGATAGTTTAGGTTGTCTGCCTTTGTGACAGTTTAGGTTGTCAGCCTCAGTGGCAGTTTAGGTTACTAGCCTCAGTGATAGTCTAAGTTGTCAGTCTCAATGATAGTTTAGGTTATCAGCCTCAGTGACAGTTTAGGTTGTCAACCTCAGTGACAGTTTAGGTTACCGACCTTAGTGATAATTTAGGTTGTCAGCCTTAGTGTAGTTTAGGTTACCAACCTAAGTGACAGTTTAGGTTGTCAGCCTCAGCAGCAATTTAGGTTACCAGCCTCAGTGACAGTTTAGGTTGTCAGCCTCAGTGGTAGTTTAAGTTACTGGCCTCAGTGACAGTTTAGGTTGTCAACCTCAGTGACAGTTTAGGTTGTCAGCCTAAATGGATAGTTTAGGATATCAACCTTGATAGATAGTTTAGGATATCAGCCTAGACGGATAGTTTAGGATATCAGCCTAAATAGATAGTTTCTGACAAGATATCGGACTTGTCAGGCTGACAAGGAAAGGAGAGAGTTGACAAGTTATCAGAATTGCTGGGCCAACAAAGAAAGGGGAGAGTTGACAATTTATCAGACTTAACAGGCCAACAAAGAAAGGGGAGAGCTGACAAGTTATCGAACTTGCCGGGCCAACAAAGAAAGGGGAGAGTTGACAAGTTATCAGACTTGCCGAGCTGACAAAGAAAGGGGAGAGCTGACAAGTTATAGGACTTTCTTGGCCGATAAAGAAATGAGAGAGCTGACAAGTTATTGGACTTACTAGGCTGACAAAGAAATGGAAGAGCTGACAAATTATCGAACTTGTCGGGCCTACAAAGAAATGGGAGGGCTGACAACTTATTGGACTTGCCGGGCAGACAAAGAAATAGGAGAGTTGACAAGTTATCAGACTTGCCAAGCCAACAAAGAAAGGGGAGAACTAACAAGTTTTCAGACTTACCGGGCCGACAAAGAAATGGGGGAACTAACAAGTTATAAGACTTGCCGAGCCAACAAAGAAAGGGGAGAACTGAGCTTCAAATGACATGGCCTTCTCTTGTTGGTAGCTCTCCTTCTCTGAATGTTACAAGCTCTTGACTATAGTAGGAAGAGATTACAGACTCTAAGTAACACTACTTTAAATTACAACTCAAATGTACGAGAAAATACAAAAAGAGTGCTTACAATTTTGTTTAATACAGTAAATACAACCCAGAACTATTGCAGTGATGTCCTTGTAACCTGTAAATGCATTCACAGCCAAACCACTCTGCAGTTAAGGCAAACAGACGTGTGTCTACCTAATGTTGCCGTAGCGAATGGCATCAGAACTCATCGTTGATAGGAACAACGGTGGACAATGGCGTCGGTTGGATAGGCGACATGTGTGCTTGTCCTTTCCAGCAACGAAAATCTGTCTTAGACAGAACCCTCGAACAAGTTTATCTATGCAAACAAGTTTCAGATCAGAATGCAAATTTTACTTGTTGAAATAATTGATTAATGGATTAATTAATTCTGCATTCACTTGACTTGTTGTTGGGTTCCTATAGCAAGACAGAAAAGGCTTTTTCCTTTAGGGTTCTATGGTTACACTCAACGGGATTTTTGCATCTACGATACCATCCTTAGGAGATCCACAACGAGGGCCTAGGCTGTGGGTGTTTCTCTATATAAAGGGGCCCACAACCCAAGATTCTGTCCTTAGGGTTAGTCCTAACAAACCACAAAAAGCAGTAAATAAACAGAAAACAATAAAGCGTGAAGCATCTACCATGGTTTGTTATTGACTTGGGGAGAAAGGAGTCATTAATAACATCTTAGAACACCTTAAGTTATCAATCTAGCAATAGCACCCAACAAGGCATGGGAGAGTGACTTCTGCTGGCCCAGTTCACCCAATCATATTGTTCTTAATTATGAAGAAGATTTTCTTAAGAAACTTCTAACTTTATTGTAAAACAAATAGTTTCCACCCTATTGGTGGATAGAAAACAATCCTAAAAACCATTAAAATTTTAAAAAGGGACAATAAACAGGATATTTGTTGTTTTTATTTGCTGATATTTCTACTGCAAGCCTAAAAAAAACAACACAATCAGTAAAAAAAAAAGGCTTGTAGGAAAACAGATTGTAGTCTTAGTCGCCTATAAGAACGGTGCCTACATATGTTGCCAACGGCGTCCTCATAGTCATGTAGTATCCTTCTCTTCAAAAGAAACAAGAAAAACAAAGAAAATCTAGATTAGCCTAGGTGTAGTAAGAGTAACAAAAATAAACAACAGAAAACATAAATATGCAACTAAATACTAACCGAGGGGTGGTTCCCTACATGCATATGCCATGGGCTAATAATGTATGCAAGTTTGTTTGTGATAAAATAATGAAAAAAAGGAAGATACTCCCTTCACCCTTGTTTGTTGTGGAGTGGATGAAGAAGTGGAGGCTTGACGGAGCTTCGAAATTGTAATGCTCTCAATTCCCAAAATAATTTAAAACAAATTAAATTACAGGAAATTAAAAGATAAACAGTAATATCAATAACTAGGAACCTATGTGTGTAGATATGAGACTCCGGATTATGTGCACTAAGCAAAAACCCATCTGCTAGCATGCGCTTTCAACCCAAAACCAAGAAGAATAGGCATGAGTGACAAAAGTCACCTAACACGCATCCCACAAAAAAAAGATGGAAAACAAAACTATAATTAATCTCTCTTTAAAAATCATTTCGCAAATCATTTTCTTCAAAACCACCAAAACCCTCAAGGAAAAACCTCACTAGGCCCAAAGAAACACGAACACATGGCCCACACTGGCCAAACCAACAATCAATGGCACTTCTAGCCCAAAACACAAGCAAGGCCCTCAATGGCCAGATCCGCATACAATGAGTCGGGAAGCCCGGGTTAGGCAACCAACTCTGGCCACAAGCAGCCACCAAAGTGCACTACACTGCTACGGTGAAGCTACCCTATGTAGGAGCGATCACTGTCCCGTGATTCTCCCACCTGGAGAACCCTTACAAAGCCAACCCCTCTCTGAGAAGGTAGTCCTGTCTCTCAAGATGATACTAGCTATGAGGCATGTGTCCCACCTGCACTGGCCACCATAGGGTACCCCTCCTCACGATGCTCAAAAGGGAGTCACACCCTTCCACACCTAACAACACCCGAGCCACAATGCTCACGACGATAGTAGGAGTATCATACCTCTCCATCATGCCACAAAATAACTCAACCTGCAGACCTCAACCTTAGCCCTACAAACGATAGCCAAGGAGCATCCTACCTCCAAGACCTGGCGAAAACTCACCTTGGTCACTCGGCCCCCGACCTCAACTAAGGAGATGCGCCTGACCACCCGAGAATGTCGTCACATTCCTTGGTCCCGACAACATGGTCCCACAGTGTCCCAGCCCGCAAACAGAAAACAAGGAAAATCATTTTCCAAAATGGACCAACTCATCTCTTTAAAAAACTATTTTCAAACCATTTTATATCTTTGGAAAACTCATCCAAAACCTTGAAAAAAACGGCACATCAGGTGTCCTACAAGACCCCCACTGATGGCCGACGATCCCATCACAATTGGGCAAAGCAAACCAAACTAAAAAAAGCCTCAGAAACCCATTTTTTCATAAAAAAAAGCTGGGGCCTAAATTAGCAAACCATTTTTGAAAAATGGAATACCAAAACTCCCTAGTTCAGTCGATCGGAAAAAATTGGTCACAAAATAGAAAACAATCCTCAATCATAAGCTGGCAAAATCGCCTAAAATGGGGACCAAGGGACGAACCCCCAAAACAAACAACATAAAATCCAACTAAAACAAATATTGTAAACTCTCGAGTCTACTCAAAATCCACACAATCAAAACCAAAATCCATTCATCATGCCAGGAGAAATAAATTCAAAAAGCCACAGGGGTCGTAAATGACCCAAAACCACACAACGTCATTAGTGGCCATAAATACTACCATAACTTCACAATAAATTCTAGGAATGTAAATTTAACTAGATTTCATACATTTCTATTATTTTCTACCATTTCCATGCTCTCTACAACATGGGGGTGAGGTGCATACCTGAGAACACACTTTGGCGATCCAACTCTGATCTTTGGCCAACCTCGCAACATCGGCGAGCCCATAAGCCTTCCGAAGCCTTGCACGACCTCCAAGGAAACTCGTCGCACGTCATTGCACAATCGCAAGCTGTCGTCGGCCTCTGCTCCAACACAACACCACCGGTAGATGAGACCAAGGGAAGGAGAGAACAGGTGAGGGAGAGAGAGGGAGAAAGAGAGAGACTGGGAAGAAGGAGAGTGAGTGGGTGGGGAGAGACGGGAGTAGGAGGGGAAGGACTAAGGTGAAGGATGTTGCCGAAGTCGTGAGGAAGAGGAGGAAAGGAAGAGATGCGAGGAGGGAGGAGAAGGAGAGTGTGGCGGGTTCGTTGCAAGGCTTGCATCCCTTAAATAATCATGCCGCTAGGAAGGTACACATGTGGCCAAACAAACATCCACGCATGCTGGCAACAATTTGCATAACCACACACCACAACCACCCACCGACCAATCCACACATATTTGGGCCCACACATGGACCCACACATGGGCCCACAAGCATAGTGTCACATGCACAATGCCAACCACATGAGGACAAGCACAAGAACACACAAACAGAAGCCGCCCCACGAGGTCCAAGCCCAAAACCACAAAATCACACAAATGAGCCTCAGAACAGTAACACCTGTTTAGAAATAAATTCATTAAAAATGTAAATAATTACAAAATGAATTTACGGGTGTTACATCTAAAGATTAATTATAGTTTTGTTTTCCGCTGTTTTTTTTTGTGGGGTGTGTGCTGAGTGACTTTTGTCACTCACGCCTATTCTTGTGGTTTTGGATTGCAGGTATAGGCTAGTAGATGGGTTTTTGCATAGTGCACATAGTTTTGAGTCTCGTAGCCGCACACACAAGTTCCTAGTCATTGATATTACTGTTTAGCTTTTAATTTCCTGTAATTTAATTTGTTTTAAATTATTATGGGAATTAGGAACGTTACAGATTGGTATCAGAGCTCCAGGTTCACTAGGTTGCACTAGCCTAGGGTGTCCGATCTTGAGACTCCATAGGTCTTGCATGCATGGTAAAGTCTACGCCTGTTTTTCTTCATGGTCTTCTGTTTGCTGTTTTGTTTGTGGTGTAGGTGTTTTGCCTCTCTCCCATTGCAGGATGCCTCCTCGTGGTCATAACAGCAAGGCCCTTATCAAGGAATCTGAGCCCTAAAAGGAAGCGAGCGGATGGAAGCCTGTTTGTGCTGAACTACGGAGCTTGGTGCACGAGATCTCCCATGCCTTTAGCAAGAGTAGTGCTAGTGAGCTGTCAGGTGACTTGTGGCCGAGCCAATTCAAAAAGCTTCGTTTGCCGTCGTTCAAGGGCAAGGTTGGTGCTGAGGAGAATGAAGCATGGCTGGAGAAGGTGGTGAAGATGCTGGAGAGCATGGTGTGCCTAGAGGAGCAATAGGTGCAGTTGGCGACTTATGTGATAGATGGTGAGGCAGATAAGTGGTAGAAGTCTGTGAGGCAACTGAAGTTTCCAGACTCAATAATTGTCAACATCCAGTGGAAGGATTTCAAGGCGACCTTCTTTGACAAGTATTTCCTCGCTCATGTGAACGAGCGGCTTCGCCAAGACATTCAAAGTCTATAGCAAGGCACAATGTCGATGCTCGAGTATGAGACTGAGTTCACCTGGTTGAAACATTTCGCTCCTGTTTATGAGTCTGTGGAGGAGCAGGCGTAGAGGTTATTGGATGGCTTGAACCTAGGGTTATGGGTGAAGGTGTTGGGCAATCGATGTCATACCATGGAGGACATGGGTGGGATGGCTTATCGCTTCGAGGCAAAGCATAAGAAGTATCTGATGAGCTATCCTAAAAGGAAGGGTAAGTCTTCTTTTACTCTTCGATTCTCTTTCTCTCATCCTCTAAGTGCCAGTAGTTCAAGTAGCCTTGAGACAAAGTAGAAGGGGAGGTCCAGTGTTTCCTCTGTAGGCTGATGGAGCCTTGCTAGAAGTAGCGGAATTGGCTTCAGTCAGGCAGGGTCCAGTGCTCCCAGTGGGAACCAGTGTTTCAACTATGGTTAGGTGGGCCACATTGCTGTAGATTGTCCCTATCCTAGGCAAACTTCCACCCCAGTGGTGTGCTACAACTACAGGAAGGCAGGACATATTCAGAGATTCTGTTCAAAACCACCAAAGAAGGTAGGAAGCGCACCTCAACAGCCGACAAGAGGACGAGTGTTCACCATTGCAGCTCTAAACGCTAGGACTTCGGGAGATGTAATTGAGGGTAAAGATGATTAGTTGGTATTGTGACCCTCTGTAATTGTTGTAATATTCTTTGTAGCCTAGACAATTGCCTGATGTATGGGTGTGGCGTTATTGTTTTACTTGGCCATCAGGTTCTTTTATTGTGGTTGGTCGGATGGTCAAAGTATTGTTTGACTCAGGGTTCTCTTTCTCCTTTGTCTCTGAGTCTTTTACGGCAAAGTTGGGAGAGAGACCAGCTAGAATGGCCTTTCATCTTAGAGTGGTAACGCCGCTAGGGGAGCACAGTTTGGTATGGAAGTATCTGCAGTCGGTCGACTTGAATGGCAGAGAGTTCGACACTAGCCTGATTGTGATGAACATGCAGGAGTACGATGTGATACTTGGCATGGATTGGTTGGTGCAGCACTCCGCTTTGTTCAACTGTGCTTGAAGGAGAGTTTATTTTACGTCTCCTGAGGATGGTCTTTTTTTGTGCAAGGTGGGTGTCAATGTGAGCCTAAGCTTGTCATTTCAGCTATGAAAGCTTATAAGCCTTTAGTTAGGAGTTGTGTGGGGAATCTAGCTAGTATAGTTACCTCCACTTCTCCTAAGTTCGGTTTTCACAACATCTTTGTGGTGTGTGAATATCCCGATGTTTTTCCTAGTGATTTGCCTAGCATGCCACCTCACAGGGAAGTACAGTTCTCGATCAATCTGATCCTCGATTCTGGTGCTATATCGAAGCCTCCTTATCTCATGGCACTAGCGGAGTTGCGAGAACTCAAGGCACAATTATAGGAGTTGCTGGATAAGAGATTTATCAGGCTAAGTGTGTCTCTGTAGGGAGTGCCTGTCTTGTTCTTTCGTAAGAAGGATGATTCGCTCCGACTGTGTATAGATTATCGGATGTTGAACCAGATCTCGGTGAAGAACAAGTATCCCCTCCCCGTATTGATGATCTATTCCACTAGTTGTAGTCTGCATCCATGTTCTCAAAGACTGATCTAAGGTCAAGGTATCACTAGTTGAGGATACAAGACTAAGACATTCAGAAGACCGCTTTTCAGACGTAGTACAGGCATTACGAGTTCAGGGTCATGCCCTTCGACTTGACCAATCACCAGCTGCATTTATGGATCTGATGAACAAGGTTTTTAGCTCTTTTCTGGACCAGTTCATTGTGGTTTTTGTTGATGACATACTGGTCTACTCCCCTGATGTGGAGACGCATGCCTTGCATCTGAGGGCGGTTTTGGATACTCTGAGGCATCATTAGCTATACGCCAAATTCTCTAAGTGTGAGTTCTGACTAGGTGAAGTTATGTTCCTTGGCCATTTGATTTCTGGAAAAGGCATCAGAGTAGATCCAGCCATGGTCAAGGTTGTGAGCATTTGGGAGAGACCTAGGATTGTCACAGAGTTTCTTGGGTCTGGTGGGCTATAATAGGAGGTTCATCCAGGATTTCTCCTCCATAGCTGCACCTCTATCAGAGTTAACTAGGAAGGGAATCTCATTCTGTTGGGACTAGAAGTGTGAGGTGAGTTTCCAAGAGCTGAAGTCTCATCTAGTTTCTACCCCTGTGCTAACTCTACCTTCTGGAAGTGGTGGCTTCATTGTGTATAGTGACACCAGTAGTGTTGGGTTGGGGTGTGTTCTGATGCAACATGACAATGTTATCACATATGCTTCGCACCAACTGAAGATCATGAGAAGAACTACTGTAGACACCCCGATTTTGAGGTAACCCAGGGATGAGTATCCTCATGTTGCTTTGGATGTGATCAGCCCTTAAACCGAGCCCCAAACCCACTAGCAAGAGCCCCAAATCAGAGATCTGTGAGCTGGTGTGGCGCACCAAGGTGGCGCACTAAGGTGGCGCACATCACTGGCTCACCAACCAGGCGCCCAGCCGCGACTGCTGACCTTCCACCTTCCGGGCTGTTACCCTTGCAAACGAATGTGCCAACGAATATTCGAGGCTTTTCGTTTGCAAGACCCTTTAGTAACCTCCCTAGAGACCACTATAAAAAGCCCCCTAGAGCAGCCATTCCAAGGCACCCCATTTTTGCAAGAGAAGAACCTTTCTTTTGCAAGAGAAAAACAAACTTTGGGAGAGAAACTCTGGTGCTGAAATCTGAGAACAGATCTGCACTTTTGCAAGTTCTTGCTTGAGTTCCTCCTTCCACCCAACAACCAAAATTTGTGTTCTGGAGCTTCCCTTTGCATCCTAAACACCCTTGGTCCTTCCAAAGCAACAAGGATCATTTTCATTTGTTATATATCAAGAAGGAAACATCGTAAGAGGTAGGCTCTCTACCACC
>JAMKQA010002900.1:0-14665 GCA_024699735.1 Posidonia australis
GCAACCAACCGCCAGCCACAACCACCAGCAAGGCCAACTACCAGCCTCAACCACCAGCCCACACGCAAGCGGGCCCCACAAGCACAGAGCCAAACCACACACAGGAACACGCAAAAAGAAGCCAACCCACGAGGCCAAAGCCCAAAAGCACCAAACCACACAATGGGCCTCGGAACAGTAACACCTGTTCAGGAAAATAAAATTCATAAAATGTAAATAATTACAAAGTGAATTTTACAGGTGTTACAATTGTGGACAGGCACAATAGGACATTTAAAGACGTGATGAGGAGTATGATTAGCCTTTTTACCTTATCAGAATTTCTCTAAGTGAGGCACTTAAGATTGAAGCTTACTTATTAAACAGAGTACCAACTTAAGCAATGGCTAAAACCTCCTATGGTTTTTGTTTTAAACTCCTCATGTAACACTTGCAAATTCATTTTCCTTATTAATTGGTCAGATTAGTAAATTTTAACTGTAGGCAGGTGTTACTAGTGCAAGGCTTCATTCTGATAGCTCAATAGTTGGTGTTTTGGGCTTTGTCTTATATATGGTTTGGCCATTGAATTTGACTAGATCCATGTATTACTTACGTGTTTTTCTCCAACAAATTTGTGTCACGTATCTATTGCACGTGGCTCAATCAATTAATTCAGTATTTTTGTTGGTTAGTTTGGTGTTTGGCCATGGTGCTTGTTGGTGCACTGTGCTTGCAACTACTATGTGTGCATCATTGTAGCAAAAACGTTGGTTATCACGTGTTCTGAGGTTGGTGAATGAAAGTTTAGTGGCAGTGGGTGGGCTATTGTGTGCATGCTCCTTTGAATCGACGATGCACAAGTGCTCTCCTACCACCGACCCTTGTGTATATAAGGGTGTTGTGTCCTCGACACACCACCGAGTTTCCCCCTCTTTTCCCACAATGAGCAAACTCCTAGAGCCTTCACCTCCTTCCTTTTTCTTTTTCTCCTTCTTACTCTGCTCTTCCTCACCTCATCCCTCCATCAGAGAGAGAGAGAGAGAGAGAGAGAGAGATGAGAGTTGAGCTCTCTGGCCAAACGTCTTCCCCTACTTGAAAGGACCTTTAGTCACCTTGACAGAGCATTACTACTGACAAACATCTTCCTCACAATGTTTGTGCACTCATGGAGGTTAGTTCTAGGTTTGGTCGTTGATATTCTTCCCTCCTTCCTTTTTGCTCATGGTAACCGATGGGTACCTTGTTGTGAGTTGGGTTTCAGTAAGTTGATGGTGGGGTGAACTTTAATTGTCTTCCTAGGAGTGGTGTGAGCTCAAGGGGAGTTTGTGGGAAGCTTTGGATTGGAGAAGGTGACCGGCGTTTCATGTTGGGTCGTTGGTGTTGGGGGAAGCCTCTATGAGTGTCCAAGCGGTGCACACCCTATTGTTTCTTCTTAAATTTTGTATGAAATTAATGTAGAAATGCTCCTTAGCATGATTTGAATGCCTGATAGAAGTTCCATGATTTTAAGGAATTTATGGAAAATTTTACAGTAAATTTTTGCATGCTTGAGTACTATTCATCTATATGTCCCTTTGATCTTTGAATTTTGATATCTTGAGCTGTGGGTATTGATCTTAGTGATTTTTTTCTCAAATGGTAGAGTACTTAGATGACTTTGTTTTCATATATTTTGTGGAATTTGTGGTTGTGTGTAGTGAGATCGTTGGTGGTTTCCAAATCGAACAATTTTTGGGTCTCCTACGCTCTATTTTCAGTTTGAGCCTTGTTTTTGGGGTGGACTGCGTGTTACTCCCACGTTTTGTCACTGCATATGGCTTGCATGTTTTTCCACCACATTTTGGGTTAGTTTAGACCCTATTTTGTTGGTTTTGCTTCGATTTTTGCTGGTTTAAATGTTGATTAATAATGTGTTGATTTTGGGAATAATTTTGTGATATAAAAATGTTTTGAAAATGGTTTTTGAGGAAAATGTGAAAATGATTTTGAAAAGAGTTTTCTATGATTTTATGATGGACCAATAAATCAGAGGGTCATCTTGTTGGAATCAAGAAATGTGACAAAGTTCCTAGGTCATCAAGCACGTCATCTAGGTTGAGGTTTTGAAACTAAGGGGTTGTAAGCAAGTGTTTGTCGGATCCTGGAGATATGATACTCTTGGATTGTCATCTACAAGGTCGAGATTGAGGTCCATAGGTTGAGGTGCTATCCATACCTAGTGGTATTGTGGCTGCGGGCCTAGGTGGTATGAGACTTCTATGTAGTTGGACATCTAGGCCTGATTATTCAGTTTTAATTGTAAACCATGTAATTAATTGCAATATTGTATAAATGATATATTAATGGATAATCTGTTGTTTCTTGGATGTGTGAGAGTTGGGTTGGCTTTTAGTGCTCCTGTTTGTGATTTGGGACCAATGCAGTGTCCGATTTGGGGATGCACAGTTCCTTTTTTTACGTGCTTGTCTTTTCTTCTTTTTTTTCTTTCCTTCTTTTTCTCTGTCTCCTTTCTCTCCCTCACGAGCCACCCCCTTTCACCCTCCCTCGTCTTCTTCTTCTTCCCCTCTCCCCACCCATGCCACCATAAGCCAGCGGCCCATGCCTCCCCGTCCCATCCGACTGGATGGATGGCCGGAGCCATGCGGGAGGAGGAGGAGATAAAGAGGAGGGGAGATTGAGTGAAGGAGGAGGAGGCCAGGAAGAGGGGGACAAACTGAGAGGATTGGAAAGAGGAAGAACAACGCACGCAGCAAGGAGGTGGTGGTTTACCGAGGTCCACCAATGGAGGAAGCTTCGCGGGGGTAGGAGGAACTTGCCGGAGTAGGGGAAGGCTCACCGAAAGAGGTACGTGACCCCTCCTTTCCCTCTATTCCATGTTTCTTTGAAAATAAGTTTAATACATGAAAATGATGAAAAATGCATGTAAAATTGTAGAAAAATAGTGGAATTGATGAGAATGAGTTGAATAGCATGAAAAATAGTGGAATTGATGAGAATGAGTTGAATATCATGCGGTTAGGATGGAATTTGGTAAGGATATACGAGATTTTGGGATGAAGGCTACAATAGTCATTTTTGAGTCTCATCGCTTTGTGATTTTCGTGTGGATTGTATAGTTAATGGAATCATCAATGGTTTAAGGGTTTTGAAGTAGACTCTAGGGTCTACACCCCATGATTTTTTGGTATTTTGTGATGTGTGTTTGGAGGGTCCGATGCTGGCTCCCACTTCCGACGATTTTGTCGACTGAAACAAGGAAATGCCCTAGTTGTGGGAAATTCAGTATGCCGAATTGAATTCGGTATACCAAAATCCTGACAGATTAAGCTAGGATACCTAGTTTCGGTAGGCTGGAATGACCTAGTTGACGGAAACAAGGATTTTCGGTATATAAAAAATGTTCAGTGTACCGAACTAGGGATTTTCGCTATACCGAACCTGGGTTTCGGTCTGCCGATTTAGCCCTAGCCCTGATGTAAATGAAAGAAAGGGTTTTAAATGGATAATGAGCATGTGTTAATGACATTTTCCCCATGTAAATGATATGGAGGAATATGGAACCCAAATAAGTGTATTTGGGGGTGATTTTTGGTTTAAGGCCCTAAAACTGAATAAAAGGGAATAAATGTGTGGCTTTTGAGTAATTTTGGGCATGAGACCCAATTCGTTATTTTTAAAGCATGGTTTTTCATGGATTGAGTTGGGACCCCAGAAAAGGGTCAGGTGTTGCGTGGAAAAAGATCCCTGCAATGAAAAAGAATGAAATGGAAATGGTTTTGAAGAGGAAAATTTAAAGAGTTTTGAAGGTGAAACACTAATGATGTGTCAAGGAACCACGGGAGTTGGTGTCGACAACGTGGTAGGGAGTATAAGGCTCCAATGAAACCAGTTGTCAGATACGACTATGGTTGTCGAGCTTGAGACGATGTAGGCTGAGCCTGGGTTGTTGAACCTAGTTGTTCAGGTGACCGAGCTCGTGACGGTGTAGGCTGAGCCTAGGTTATTGAACCTAGTTGTTCGAGTCACCGACGGTGTAGGTTGAGCCTAGGTCATTGAACCTAGTTGTTCAAGTCACCAATGGGATGTCAAAAAAACATGTATCCCCATGCAAATATGAAAGAGATTGAGGCCGGTTGGTCAATGCAAGGGCATCCCGCATGGGGAATTTCACAGCAGTAGTGCAGGGAGGTAGGGGAATGGTGTCCTCACCTACTACTTGTGTGCCTGGTTACCCCTGATCAAGGTAACATCAATACAGGAAAAGTGGAAATGAATAAGAAAAGAATGTGATTTTGAGAAATAAAAAGAATTGTGGTTTGGCTAGGATTGGACATATGAATGGTCCTAAAATCCTGAAATGAAATAATGATTGTGTTTTAACCAGTTCCCAGCCAGTGATTGTGATTTTGGTTTTGAGCCCTGTGAGGCATTGTGTTTTAGGCTGGATCTGGTCGGAAATGTGGATTTCTCAAAATATGAGAAAGGTATCGAAAAGGGTAAAAAGAAAGTAAAAATGGGTTTGGAAAAAGGAATGTGTTTTGAGAACAAAATTCCAAATGTTTCAAAAAGAAAAGAAAAATTGAATCTTGAAAAAGTACAGTGTGGGAATAGATTCCGAAATGATTTCAAAGGAAAGGACAAGGATGTTTTAAATTGGATCTCCAAAAGAAAACCAAGTTTTATAAATTAAAAGTTGGGTTTTTGGCATTTCACTGGATTTTTGTTGTTTGTATGTTTAGGGCATGTACTAGGTGACTTAGATGTCACTCACACATGCTTTGTTTGGTTTCAGGTGCAGATTGTGTGCAGTCGAGCTCTGGTGCTGGAGTCAAAGCTTCTAGCCACACATTGTTTCTTGGAGGTGAGCCTTAGTTACAATTATTTAATTTTACTGTAATTAGTGTAATTTTGCTTATGATACATTGATTTAGGTAACGTGTCCGGGTTCGAGGCATTACAGAAAGACTATTGCTAAGGGATCGAACTCCTAAGAGGAGGGCAGATGGTAGGGCATGTGCATCGAATTGTGGAACCTAGTGCACAAAATTTCTTATGCTTTCAATAACGAAGGTTCTAGTGGATTAGTAAGCGATCTATGGTTGCATTAGCTGAGAAAATTGCATACATCAATGTTCAAATGCAAAGCTTGGTCTAACGAGATTGAGGCATGTAGCAGAGGATTGTGATGATGCTAGAAATCATAATGTGGCTAGAAGAGCATTGGGTATAATTGGCCACCTATTTGCTGGAAGGAGATGTAGATCGTTGGTGGAGGGTTGTGCGATGGCTAAAGTTTCTAGACTCTGTTACAGTTAGCATCCAGTGGAAGGACCTTGAAGTAGCCTTCTATGAGAAGTATTTTCTTGGTCATGTGAGAGATAGATTTGACCAAGAGTTCCAGAGTTTGTAGCAAGGCAGCATGATCGTGATTGAGTATGAAGCTACTTTTGCCTATCTAGAACGGTTTGCCTAAGCTTTTGACACCAAGGAACGGTGGGTGCAGAGGTTCCTGGAGGGCCTTCAGCTGGGGTTAAGATTGAAGGTGATGGCCTATTGATGTCAGACTGTGGTGGAAATGGTCAAGATGGCTTCTCACTTTGAGGACGAATACAAGAAATTCATGGAAGATTGTCCTAAGGGGAAATCTAAGACATCTTTACTTCTGGATTTTCCTACTCTGGTATGCCGAGTTCTAGTGGTGCTGGTGTAGATATCCTATTTTCTCATTTCCCAGAGTCCATCTAGGATAGAAACTTTTGAGGTGCCCCAGATCACGTGGCTAAGGATCTCTGACTCATTTTCCAAATTTTTCATGGTGTCTTTAAGAACGTCATTAATTTTACTTGATTCAAGGTGGTTAGCTGTGGTAGAGCTAACATGCTCAAGCTAATGGTAGGCTTGAGTCCCTTGAATGTTTTCGATGTGAGTCGTTAGCTGTGGTAGAGCAAACACTCTAACCTTACTCAAATTGGTAGTAGATTTGAGTACTCTAAGCTTAAAAAAAGAAGTTTTTATGATTTCACGTAATTTTTGAGTATTTCTTGGACCTTTAAGAAATCTTTGTGGATTTAATATAAAAGCTAGGGGGTAAAATGCAAGAGACTAGGATGTTGCCATTAAGACTGGTAACAAGTCTAGGCAGCAAAATGGGAGGCGACACATCCTGTCACCACATATATAGGTGACTAGAATATAGAGAAATGTCATCAGGCGACTAACACTCTAGAATTTTCTCTCCAAATAATATATCATCCCGGGCTTTAATATGATATGTGGGATATTTATAAATATTATTATGATTTTTTCCATGATTATTCTAATTTCTAGGACTTTCTAAGTACTTAAATATTTATGAAATATTATATAAATCTTTATCAATGCCAGATAATTCCAGAAATTTCTAGAATAATGGATGACGTTGATTTTAATATCATATATTTTTATCATGGTCAAAAACAAGATATCATATTAATTATTAATTTTTGAATGCTAGAATAATTTAAAAAGATAATTTCAACATGTGCAAAAATTCTAAAAATCTAATTTGTTACGAGTGTGAGACAAGTTATAGATATATTTAACATGATTCCCATAACTATAGGGGATATTATCTTTGATTTTGATTTGGATTTAAAATTTATTTTTGTAATCAAATATTTTTTAGAATATTCTAGTAGTTACGAGAGAATTTTAAATTGCAGGACAAGTGGCATGTTATTACAAGATATTTGCTAGATCAGTTTTGGATTTTAATTTTAAATATTGAGATATTTAGAGCTTGGTGCCACTAATAGTGGCGATTAGTCCCAAGGGGATATCTTTGCCTATTCTTCCGTGCCAGAAAATGGACTCTTCTGGGCTATCACCGACTCGTGTGGCGGCATATCTAGATATGTCACTGGTCCCATGGGCAACGAGCATAAAATATCCAATTTTCGAATTTTCAAATTTGGGTTAATACCTGGATATTTCCTTAACTCGTTTTTGATGAGATCTGACGTCTTGGTTCCTATAGATAGAGCCCTAGACCTTGAGATTAGGAGAGGCCGGAGAGATCTCTAAGGGAGGTTTGTTCAAAGAGTGAAACCTAGGTGATGCCCTATCGAAATCTCTAGAGAAAACCCATTCCTTTCCCACTTCCCTTTTGTTTTGGTGCTACGCCTGTGCCTCCACTTCTTCCACTCCATGTCTTCCAATTCCTTCTTATTTACATTCATCGCATTCTTAGATAACCTATTGCATATGCATGTCGCAACAACCCCTAGTAAGTATTAGTTGCATCAATTCATGCTACTTTATGTTTTTTTGACCATATTTGTTACACCTAGATCTAATCTACACTCACTTGTTTTGAAGGGAAAGACATCACGTTGCACGAGGAAGCTACTAGACAACATCCAACCATCAATCTAGTGAGTCAGATGTAACCATGCCGGCGATAGCTTCGAGCATGGCACGAAAGGCCAAATGCATGAGGACCAACAAAGCCACGGCAAAATGCGATAAATCAATGATAAAATGCAGGAGTCGCCACCTAGTCTATTTTACAAAAAAACGGGAGACGTGGAAAACCATTTTAAAACACTAAAACTATGCAATAAACCAATGGAAAAGGTCATCATGAACCAGAAAATTGGGCAAGGATCCTTGTTATGCACGAGAAACGTATTAGGCACTCCCATGCACTCGAGAAATAGATCTTTCATGGCTTTTCATTTACTTATATGGAAATGTCAGCTTTTCAGCCTATTTCTGTACACTCGAGGGTGATATTATCTTTCCTTTTGAAGTCATAAGACCATGAGAAACCATCTGTACAGCAAAACTAGGTCCTACGAGCCGAAACAACCAAAACATGGGCCATATTGGCCAAAACCTCATGCACACTGAGTCATGTTTCTTAGCGCCAAGCAACCAACTCTAGCCACAAAACGCCACTGAAGTGCACTGCATTGCCACAAACCTACTACCCTACAAGTAGCACACTTGTCTCGAAGTTCTCCCACCTAAAGAACCCTCAAAGAGCTAACCCTACCTAGGAAAGTTGTCCTATCTCTCAAGACGACACTAGAAGCAGGGCACGTGCACTACCTGCACTATCCAACACCACAAGGTCTGCCTTCTCAACGTCCTCCACATGGTACCCAGATAGTGGGTGTATCATACCTCCACACTCGACGATACCTTGAGCCTAAGTGCCTAGTAGCAACTGAAGTATCATACCTTCAAGTCCAAACGACACCTCAACCCATTGACTTCAACCTTAGCCTTGTGAATGATAGTCCTGGAGTATCATAACTCAAGGATTTGACAAGCACTAGCCTATAGTATCTTTGTCCCTGACCTCAACTTAGGTAATGTGCTTGACCAAACAAGAATGTCGTCACATCCCTTGATCTAGGCAGTACGACCCCACAATATCTTGGTTCATACACAAAAGCCACAAAAACGTCTTTTCTAAACAATATTTCGATTTCTCTACAATCCGTTTTGAAATCATTTTCTGTACATCCAAGATCTCAACAAAACTTACACATCAGGCATCCATAATAGACCACCATTGATGGCCAACAAATAAAACCACACGGAAGAATCCACCAGAAATCTTCTTTAAAATAGCTTAGAGAATTGGATCGGCACACCAAAAATAATCGGATGACCGAACCATGGCTCAAGGAACAAAATTTGGAAGACCAAAAGACAAACCAAAATAGAATGGTTGACCGAACCAAGTCCTAGGTCAACACCTAGGACCAAAATTGACAGATCGAATGGAATTTGGTTAACCAAATTCTGCATCAAGGAGACCATTTGGGGCCAGAACAGCACACTGAACCAAAATAGTAAGTCGATTTTTGTATTTTCAGAAAAAATGGCTTGAGCCCTAACCCATCACTTCCCCTAAATGGGAGAGAAGGGCAGTCTCACCACAAGAAACCATAAAAACTAGGAAAACCAAGAAACATAGGTGATCAAATACACTACAAATCCACACAAAAATCACTATGATCCATCGACCGTAGTTGAGATATAAAATTCGAAAGCTAAAGAGCTTAAAAAAGAGTATACTGCAATCCACACATTAAATTTGCCATAAATGCACCATAAATTCTCATAAATTTAGAAATCATTCCTAAGCATTAAATTCATGCAATTCTACTTATATCTAACGTTTTCACACAATTTTGAGGAGAAGGGATGGGGTGCGCACGTGAGACGATCTCTAATGCTACCACCACCCAACTCTGGCCGACCTCAAAGCTCTTTGACAACCCTTGACCTCTGACCATCCTCACGACTGCCTCGAGCACATCATGCCTCTGAGGAGAAGTCTGAAGCTCCACTGGTTGACCCAAACTTTGATGCTCCACTCGTACTCTCACTCACTCACTCTTGTCGATGCATGGAAGTGGAAGGGGAAGAAGGGGAAAATAGGGGAAGGAGGAGGAAAGGAGAAAGGAACGGAAGAAGGGAATGGGAGGAGGAGAGGTGGAGGGGAAGCGATGAAGGTGGAGGGGAAGTGTGCACAAGGGGAGGGAGAAGGGGAGGAGTGACAAGGAAGGAGAAGAAAGGTGGCATGGTGGGGATGCTCGACCCATCTCTCTCTTAAATATGCACAGTCGGTGTTACCTACATGTGTGCACAGTTGCCACTCAACAGGCATTTGCCACTGCATGTCTCTCACCCACCAACCAGCACACAACACAGGCCAGCTACGATACATCACCCACACACCCACACACAACCAACCCTGGGAGCACAGTGCCACATAAAAGACGAGGCACAAAATAAGCCAAACAATGGGACCAAACACAAAACCACAGAATTACTGAAATGACCATGCACTAGTAACACTCATCCGTAATAAATTCATTAAAAATGTATATTTACAAATAATGAATTTCCAGGTGTTACATCCTAGCCACCTTAAAGGATTTCGCCCCTCAAATCACCGGTAGGCGAAAAGGTACAAGTACTAGGTTAGGATGACATCCTTGTGCTGCCATGTGGCCTCCTCAACTCCATGATGCCACATCGCATAAGGACCAACGGAATCACCTTATTTTGCAACACCTACTCTTTCTGATCGATGATCTGAACGGTGTCCTCTACAAAGGACAAATCTTCTTAGAGCACGTCCGACTAAACTAGAATCACTTGAGAAATGTCAGCTATATAGTTCCTCAACTTGAAGACATGGAATACGTCATGCACAAACGACAACTCTAATGGTAAATCAAGCCTATAGGCAACCACACCAATCCTTTGTGTGATCTGGTACGGGCCAATATAGCGGGAACTCAACTTTCCATGATTCCTGAATCTCATCACCCCCTTGGTCGGTGACACCTTTAGGAATACATAGTCTCCCACTAGGAACTCTAGCAGTCCTCGCCTTTGATTGGCATAGCTCTTCTACTAACTCTATGCAGCCACCAGCCTACTACTTATCAGATCTACCTTATCTACGTATAGTTGCACAATCTTAGGACCAAACAACTAACGTTCACCCACTTCACTCCAGCAAATGAGTGATCTGCATGGCCTACCATACAATGCTTCGTATGGTGCCATCCTAATGCTCGAGTGATAGTTGTTGTTGTAGGCAAACTCTATTAATGACAGGTGGTCCTCCCAACTTCCTTGCAGATCCAAGGCACTCCCTCTAAGCATATCTTTCAATGTCTAGATGGTCTTCTCTATCTAACCATCTAACTGAGGATGGAATATTGTACTATAGTTGAGCACCGTGTCAAAAGCTTCCTACATGGTCCCCAAAACCTTGAGGTAAATCTTGTGTCTCTATTAGACACAATGGACATAGGAATACCAACAACCGAACAACCTCTAACACGTACAACTCTACTAGTCAGTGCATCGGAAGATTCACCTAGATTGCCAAGAAGTACGTGGACTAGGTTAGTCGATCCATGATCACCCACACGGTGTTGTTCTTCCTTTTAGTGTGTGGCAAATCAGTCACAAAATCCATAGGGTTGTGTTCCCATTTCCATATAGGAATGTCCAAAGGCTGCAAAGTCCCTCCAGGTCTCTAGTGCTCTACCTTAACTAGCTAGCAAGTCATGCACCTTGCCACGTGGTCAACAACATCTCTCTTCATGCTAGGCTACTAAAAATTCCTCTTCAGGTCCTAATACATCTTTGTACTACTTGGGTGGCTGAATGGTACCTAGACTATTGAGCTTCATTCAACAATCTCTACCTAACCTCTTCATGTTGAGGCACATACAAGTGCTAATCATACCTCAGCTCTCCATATACCTCAATAGAGAAATGAGGTTCTTCGCCACCCTCCAGCTTCTCAAATACAACCTAAACAAAAGGATCTAACTGCTAACAGGTGAAAATGAACTCCACCAGCTTGGGGCAAACAAATAGGTTGGCCACCCAGGTGCCAACCGTTCCTCAAGCTTGCCTCATTGGCCTATATCCCACCAAATGCTCCAGTATGGTCCACTCCTTGACCATCAGGCTTGCCATCACGTGCGTACACTGACTCAGAGCATCGACAACCACGTTGGCCTTTCCAAGGTGGTAGGATAGACTAAAGTCATAGTCCTTTAGATACTCCACCCACTTGTGCTACCTCAAGTTGAGGTCCCTCTGAAGGAAGATATATTTGAAGCTCTAATGAGCGGTGAAGACGTCAAACTATTCTCCATACAGATAGTGTCACCAAAGCTTCAGAGCAAACATTACAGCAGCCATCTCTAGATCATGGGTTTAGTAGTTCTTCTTGTGATCCTTCAAATAGCGAGACACATAAGCTACGACATTGCCATACTACATCAGAACACAACCCAACCCCACACCACTAGCATCACTATACACCGTGAAGCCACCACTTCTAGAAGGCACAGTCAACACAGGTGTAGAAACCAGATGAACCTTCAAGTCATTGAAGCTCGCTTCACAATCATGGGTCTAGATGAATGGGACTCCCTTCTTAGTCAACTCTGTCAAAGGTATTGCAATGGAAGTAAAATCCTTGATGAACCTCATATAGTAGCCCACAAAACCCAAGAAACTTCAAATCTCTGTCATGGTCCTAGGCCTCTCCCAACTAGTCACTACCTCCACCTTGGTTGGGTCCACTCTAATGCCTTCTCCAGAAGTCAAATGGTCGAGGAACATAACTTCGCATAGCCAAAGCTCACACATGGAGAACTTGGCATACAACTGATGTTGCCTCAGAGTATCCAACACTATCCTCAAGTCTAAGGTGTGAGTCTCCACATTTAGAGAATAGACCAGAACATCATCTACAAATACCACCACAAACTGGTCTTGAAAAGGGATAAATATCGTGTTCATTAAGTCCATAAATGTAACCGGTGCATTGGTTAAGTTGAAGGATATAACCGTGAACGCATAATGATCGTACCATGTCTGGAAAGCAATCTTCTGAATGTTTGAGTCTCATATCCTCAGTTGGTGATACCCTAACCTCAAATCAATCTTTGAAAATACAGAAGTAGGTTGTAGTTGGTCAAACAGGTCATCAACGTGGGGCAAGGGATAGTTGTTCTTCACTGTGATATGGTTCAACATATGGTAATCGATAAATAGTCAAAGTGAACCATCCTTCATGTGGACAAACAAGGTAGGCACTCCTCATGGAGAAACACTAGGCCTGATAAAACCCTTGTCCAACAACTCCTGCAACTGGATCTTGAGTTCTCTTAGCTCCGCTGGTGCCATATGGTAAGGAGGCTTCAAAACAGTACTAGATCCTAGAACCAACTCGATTGAGAACTCTATTTCTCTATAAGGTGGAAAGCCAAGCAAATATTCAGGGAACACATTGGGATATTCACAAACTATAGAGATGTTGTGAACACCCAACTCAGGAGAAGTGGAGGTAACTATACTATCAAGATATCCTACACAACCCTTAACTAGTGACTTGTAAGCCTTCATTGCTGAAATGACAAGCTTAAGCTCACCTCGACACACTCCTTGTACAAAGAAGGAACCATCTCTAGAAGACCCAAAATATACCCTTCTCTAAGCACAGTGGATCAAAATGGATTGCTACGCCAACCAGTCCATGTCGAGTATCACATCATACTCTTACATGTCTATGATGATAAAACTGGCATCAAATTCTTTGCCATTCAGCGTCAAGCCAACAAACCTCAGATACTTCTAGGCTAGACTGTGCTCCCTCCGTAGCATCACCACATTGAGATGAAACGGCAGCCTATCCTCCATCACCATTGCAAAAGACTCAGATAGGTAAGAGAAGGAACTCCCGGTGTCAAACAATACCTTGGCCATCCAGCCCACCACAAGAAAAGAACCTAAATGGCTAAGCACACCAACAAAACATCATTCTCAAATCAGTTAGTTATCCAGAATATAAGAGATATTACAATAATTGCATAGAGGTTTGTACAACACCACTACTCATCCTTACCCTCTACCACGTCTCCTGAAGGTCTAATGTTAGGAGCTAAAATGGAAAGAACTCGTGCCTTCATTGGCTATTGCACTGCGCTTCTTGCCTTCTTGGGAGGATTAAGGCAGGACCTTTGGATATGCCTTAGCCTTCCACAATTGTAGCACACCCCCTAGTATGGAGCTTGCCGCGATCGAGGACAATTAACATCAAGATGGTCCACCTGGCTGCACTGGAAACACTGATTCCCATTGGGAGCGCTAGAACCTGTCTAACTGAAGCCAATGCCACAACCTCCAGTGAAACTATGTTGGCCTGTAGAAACGCCACCAATCTTCCCTTTTCTCTTCTTTCCAAGGCTACCCAAATCACTAGAACTCGGCATATTGGAAATGGAGAATCGGAAAGTAAAGGAAGACTTACCTTTCCCTGTGGAATGACCCTTCCTAAACTTCTTGATTCCTTGCTCGAAACAGGAGGTCATCCCGACTATATCTGCTATCGTTTGGCATAGCAGCTCATCACCTTCAACCTCAGCCCTAGTTGTAGGCTATCCAGGAATCTCATCACTAGCTCCTCCTCGAAGGGATAGGCAAGAGAGAAACATTCCAATCGGGCGAAAACAACTCCATAATCGAGTATAGACATACTACCCTACTCCAAGTTTAGAAAGTCTCAGCTAAACCTCTCCTTCACATAATAAGGGAAGTATTTCTCGTAGAAGGATCCCTCAAAATCCTTCCACTTGATACTAACAGTAGTCAAGTTTGGGAACTTCAGTCGCTTCACAGACTTCCACCACTTAACTCACCTTCCAGCAAATAGGTAGTTAGCCACACCCAATGCTCCTTTAGACAAGCCATGCTATCCAACATCTTCATGAATTTCTCCAACTAGACCTCACTCTCCTTAGCTCCACCCTTGTCTTAGAACATTGGTGGACGTAGTTCACTCAGCTACTACAGCCATGGATCTCTCGATGATTTACTGGAACCGTCCTTGCCGAATGCATGAGAAATTTCATGCACCAAGCTCCACAATTCGGCGCACATGGCCTTCCATATGTCCTTCTCTCGGGGATCGAATTCCTTGACAAGGGCCTTATCCATCCTATGGCCATGTGTAATGCCCCAAACCCGGGCACGCTACCAAACAATAGCATCACAAGCCTAATTACACAAATCACAGAAATAAAGACTGTAACCAGGCTCACCTCTAGGATCTCGATGCGCGGCTAGAAACTCCGATTCCCGCACCGGA
>JAMKQA010002901.1:0-16417 GCA_024699735.1 Posidonia australis
CGCATTCTGGTTTTCGTAGACTTGTCTTTTGTATTTTCGCATGATTTTTCATGTATATGGTTTTCCTTGTCTTCCATAATAGATTAGGTGGCGACTCCATTTATTTTGCTTTTTCGACGTGATTTTGCTGTCCGATTTCGCATTCATTTGCGGAATCTCCTCGCCGGCATGGTTACAGGTGGCAATGAGGAGGACGAGGAGGAGAGGGTTGTGGAGAGGCACAAATGGAGGAGGAGAGGTTGATTTGAGGGGGATAGGTGGAGATTGAGGAGGGGTGGGAAGGAGGAGGATGAGGAGACGTAGAAGTTGGAAGGATAGAAAGGGAGAGAAAGGCATGCAATCGGATATTTTAGGTCAGAAGTAGTGAGGAAAAATAGCAAGGACCTCGCTAAATATATAATAAGGATATAGTGAGAATGTTTCCTCACTAAATCCTCATAATAATATTGCGAGGATATATCCTTGCTATGTCCTCATTATAATTTGACAAGGACATTTCCTTGCAATGTCCTCGCAAAATGCAGAATTTCTAGTAGTGCCTCACTAGTGGAATTCTTAGTCTTGTTGACAATAATCTAATCGAAATCATAAGTAAGTTGTAATTTAATAAATCAATAAAAAAATATTTAAATTACTTATAGTAATGAGATAAGAAAAAAGAACAAATTAAAATACAATAGGTAGTAGCACACCTTGTACTGTCAGTAAGTGTTGCACCACTGTACTAAGAAAGTATCAAGTAGATTAGTAGAACACTAGAATTCTAGATCAATCAAAGAAATATGTATAAGAACTTAAGAAGATCTACAGAATCCAAACCAAGAAGGCAAGAATAATGAAGATGCTTAATAGAATTCTATCATTAGAAGTTCATAAAAATTCAAATCAATCCAATATTCCAATGATAAAAGTAGGTGTAAATATGAGCAATAGTGCAATTAGTCCATGGAACTGGTCAACTCAACAGGAAGAGTACTCTTGGTTTGGGGGGGGGGGGGGGAGAGGGGGGGTTGTGCGTTATTGGTAACAAGGGATGGGCTAAGGCCTAAAGGTGTTCGTGTAACGCTTCCTAAACGGATGTTATAGAAACTATACTACTAATTGGAAAATTAACTGGACTAAAAGAAAACTAATCAACTAACTTCCCAGAACCTGTGTGAAGATAGTGGCTCCAGTCTACGAGCATTAGGCTAGACTACACTCCAACTGAGTACCTGAAAACAAATATTATCAAATACGCGTGAGTGACTTCTAAGTCACCCAGTATACGTCCACTAAAAATAGGACACAAACTCCTCAAAACTAAACTCTGGAAAACATATCTAAACTATACTATGGGTTCTCAAAACCAGAATAAAACTCTTTTAAATTCTTTCTAGAAATTCTCGACAAAACATGTCTTTTGGGAAACAAAAATCTCTTTCAAAAATCTTTCAGGAAATCTTCATGTTTTCCTCAAAACTTTCTCTATCTGTTAAAATCTCATGCTCTAATGCTTTTCTGAAAACAAATCTGGAGTAGACTTTAGACTAAAATACAAATCTCAAATCTGACTAAACACAATTCTTGGCGAGAACTAGACCTAAAACATTGTTCTCATCTTAGTTAGAATCTGACTAAAACTCAGAAGCTAAAACTTAGCTCAATTCTAGCTTAAAACTATTATACAATCTCAAATATGAAAATCTTTTTCTTTTCTAGTGCCACCTTGATCAAGAGTGACATGGCCACAAGCAGCTGAAGAGGCACCAACCTTAACCTCCTGCACTACCATGATGAAAGTCCCCGTACGGGTATACCATTGTCTTGACCAATGGACCTCACAAATCTTTTCTCTTTTCTTTTCTTCATTGCACGCAGATGCATTCTTTCAACACCCCATTGGTATTTGAGCACTCAAGTCATCTTACCCAACCCATCTAACACCAGTCTCTTTGAGGAATCTAGTCTCTTTCACTAGGGTTCCCAACCTACGTATCCATGATTTCAGACGGTGACCGTTATTAATTGCGTCATGAGCACTAAGGCCACTATCCTGCCTCTACGTGGATCCACACAGAAATCTCAGAAATCTATTTCTAAAATAAAGCTTCTTTCTTTAAAGTCTATTTCTATAAATCTTACTTAAATCTCAAGAAATTCTTGCTAAACAATCATACCCAAAACATACATATGAGGCATTATTGCATTTCTGGGAAAACTCAAAAACCTAGCTCTGGGGTCCCATTTTAGTAGACCGAAATCTTTCGGTATGCTGAAATGTTCCAAAATCTACATGTAGCTCTGGCCCTGGTTCGATAGATCGAAATTGAATGGTCTGCCAAAATCTCCTGATTCGGCATACCGAAATGCCAAACTTATTCGATATGCTTTTCCAAGTGATTTCTGAAATCTAGCCTCTGCCCTATGGCAATTAATCATCAGAAATGGGACCTTGGGTGGACCCTCTTCCAATGAGCCACAAAACCTACAAAAAATCTCACTACTAGTATGCCAAGTCTACTTCTATTTGGGACAAGTTTCATCAAAACCATGAAATATAGCTCGAGATACAAAATCAAAATCTTACATAATTCATTTCAAGCTACTGTAGCAAAAAATCTTGAAATTCCTCAGAAACTCTTGACAAATCATGGAAAAAATCTAGATTCAATATTCATCCATGATATCATGCTAATCGACTCATATTCATGATTTTTAACTAATTTCACAACTATAATCAAGAATCTAAAACTTAAATTGAGGAAAGAATGGAGGACGGAAACACATACTCAGAGTAAATGTCCAACGATCCCTCTCTCCTCTGGTGGCCTTCCATTTCTTCCCAACATCCTTTGGGTTCTCTAGTCTTCGGCGACTCTCCTCACCACCAACGAACATCCTTCTCCTCTCTCTCTCTCTCACACTCTCTCCCTCTTTCTCTGGTTTTTCTTCACACTAACTCTCCTTCTCCCTTCTGGTCTGCCGCCCCGATGCCATTCCCCTCTAATTTATGGTAGTCACTTGCTTGTCGCTATTCATCAATGACAAGCGTTGAAAATCTTGGTGGATCCAAAATTTAGCATGGTGCAAGGCTACCTAGCGGGGAAAGCTGCAAAGTGATCGACAGTGCAAGCTGTGCGACACCGTGTTGAGTTGACCGAGCTCTTGTTCTGGTGCCATACACACACGTGGTTGAAAAACGCCAATATACCATATAGTGAGGAAATGTTCTAGAGATCAATACCAATAAATTGGACAGAGCCTAACACAAATCTACATCATTAAACTAATTATCCAAGTTATACGAATATAATTACATTTATTCTAGACAATCTGGGCACAAGTGTTACATTCTACCCCTTTAAAAGGAATATTGTCCTCGAAATTCTCTCTCAGTAGAACAAGTAAGGGTACTGTGCCAAAATGTCAGCCTCACGCTCCCAAGTTACCTCTTGTACCCCATGTTGTCGCCATTGCACCAACACTAGAGGAATAATCTTGTTTCTGAGGACTTGTTCCTTCCGGAATCGTAGGTCGTATCTCAACCCACCGTCCTTTCCAACTGAGAAATGAGGTGCCTCTCTTGCCTCAACCTTCTAGCAAGTGTCCTTTACAAAGGATCTAGCTACTGAGCCACTACAATGACTTCCATCATTTTTTGGCGAACAGACAAATTCGCCAACAAAACTCTAACAACTCCCTAAGACTTCTTTCGTGGATTACACTCAACCAACCCCTCCATCAGGTGCCATTCTTTAATCATCAAGTTGGCCATGACATGGGTGCCCCTGCTTAGCGTGTTTGCGACCACATTTGCTTTACCCTAGTGGTATGACAAGTTGCAATCATAATCTTTGATGTACTCCACCCATCTTCTTTGTCTTAGATTTAGATCTTTTTGTGTGAATATATACTTCAAACTTCTATTATTTGTAAAGACTTCAAATTGTTCGCCATACAGATAGTGCCTCTAGATATTCAAGCCAAACACCACTGCTGCCATCTTCAGGTCATGGGTGAGATAATTCTTCTCATGGTCCATTAACTATTTGGTGGCATAAACTACTACCTTCCCATGTTGCATTAGGACATACCCCAAACTTGTTCCATAGGCGTCCTTGTACACTATGAAATCACTGCTTCTAGATGATAGGGTCAGAACTAGATCTGTGACCAGACGGTTCTTCAGTCATTGAAGCTCTCTTCACAAGGCCAATACCAAGCAAAAGGAGTCTCCTTCCGAGTCAATCTAGTCAACAGGGCTGCAATCTTTGAAAAATCTTAGATGAATCTCCGATAATAACCTGTCAATGAGAAACAACTTCTGATCTCCTTTACAGTCCTCAATCTGGCCCAACTGCTTACAGCTTTCATCTTGGCTGGGTCTACCTTGATGCCTTCTCCCGAGATAATATGTCCAAGGAAGGCTACGTCTTCTAGCCAGAACTCGCACTTGGAAAACTTGACGTATAACTGGTGCTACCTCAATGTCTTCAGTACGGTCCTCAAGTGCATCTGATGTGCCTCTATGTTTGGAGAATATACCAATACGTCGTCCACAAAAATGACGACGAACTGATTTAAGAAGGGCCTGAATACTTTGTTCATCAGGTCCATGAAAGTTGCTGGTGCATTCATCAACACGAATGGCATGACTAGGAACTCATAATGACTATACTGAGTTCAAAAAGTTGTCTTATGCACATCTGTCTTCCAGATCTTGAGTTGGTGATATCCAAATCTTAGATCTATCGTGGATAAAACTGATGCTCCCTACAGCTGATCAAATAAATCGTCAATCTTGGGTAGCAGATACTTGTTCTTGATAGTAATCTGATTCAGCATTTGATAGTCAATGCACAACCGGAGTGAACCATCCTTCTTCTTGATGAATAATACTGATGCTCCCTAAGGCGACACACTTGGATGGATAAATCCCATGTCCAAAAGCTATTGCAGCTGGCTCTAAAGCTCTCTCAACTCAGGTAGTGCCATTCTGTACAGGGCTTTGAGATAGGGCCTGACCCCAGCATCAAGTCAATCATAAACTCTACTTCTCTATGTGGCGGCATCTCGGGCAGTTTCTCTAGAAAGACTTCTGGATACTCCCTGACAATTGGGATGTCTTGTACCCCAAGCACTAGCGAGGAGGACACCGTCACACTGGCTAGGAATCCTACACATCCTTTGCCTAGATGGTGGTATGCTTTAATTGCCGAGATTACTTTCTTGGGCTCTCTTGACCGTACTCCTTGTACCACGCACCACCTTTGGCTTGGGCACTCTACTAAAACCCTCTTCTTGGAACAGTCTATCATTGTTGAGTGCTGTGCTAACCAATCCATTCCCAAAATGACGTTGTACTATTGCATCTTCATCAGGATCAAACTGACTTGGAAATCCTTACCTCCTAGCTGGATATTGACTGACCACAAGTACTTCTATACTAGGTTGTGTTCTCCCAATGGAGTCACTACATCAAGCTGAAAAGCTAGCCTAGCTGGTCTGTCTCCCAACTAGGTCGTAAATGACTCAAAAATAAAACAAAATGAGGTTCCTGTGTCAAACAGAACTTGAGCCAATCAATCAACCACAACAAAGGATCCTAACATTCACACACACAACATAACCACAATTATTATTATAGATAATGGTGTTGATTACACAAGGGTCCATAGTTGTAACGCCCTGATCCCGAGCACGCTACTAAATCACAGTATCACTAGCATAATTACACTAATTACAGAAACATTAAATAACTGTAACTAAGGCACACCTTCAGGATCACAATGTGCGGCTAGAAGCTCCAACTCTTGCACTAGAACTCGACTGCACGCAGTCTGCACCTGAAAATCGAATAAGCACGCGTGAGTGACATCTAAGTCACCCAGTACGCGTCCCAAACACACAAACCACAAAATTTTGGCAAAACCATAAAAACTCATTTCTTTGATTTTTTTTTCAAAACTTGGTTTTTTTTTTGAAAATCCTCTTTTCTTTTTATTGGAAATCATTTGGGAAGTCAATCCCAAATTCGAGCTCTTTTCAAAAGCCATGTTTCTTTTCTTTTCTCAAAACATTTGGAAACTCATTCCAAAACCACATTCTCTTTCAAAAACACACCTTTACATTTTCTTTTAAAACCTTTGGAATTCATTTTCCAAAACATATCCTTTTTTTCAATACTTGGGATTTTTTCCCAAAATCACATTTTCAAATTCACATTTCTGACCAAATCCAGCCTAAAACACAATGCCTCTTGGGCTCAAAACCAAATCATAAATATTGGCTGGTAACTGGTTAAAACATCATCATTATTCCATTTTATGATTTTAGGACTATTTCATAAGTCCAAACCTGGTCAAACCACATTTCTTTTCTTTATTCATTTGCACTTTTTATTACTGTTGTTACCTTGATTAGGGGTAACCAGGCGCACAAGCAGTAGGCGAGGACATCCTTTCCCCTACCTTCCTACACTGTCGTGGTGAAATTCCCCATGCAGGATGTCACCACCCCAGTTGTGACCATGCCGACCCTGGGGGTCCGGCGCGGAGTTGCGCCAGAGGGAAGGAGATCACAGCCATGCCAAGATGGCAAAGGTGCATGGAAAGATAAAAGAAAAAGAAAAAGGGAGTCGCCACCTAGTCTTTTAAAAGAAAGATGAGGAAAACCACAAAAATATGAATGCCTGAGGTGCAGATGTAAACGTTGGATGTCTGCTAACCAGAGAATGGGTAAGGATTCCTATTACTCACGAGGAAGGTGTTAGGCACCCTCGTACGCCCATGAAACTCGGTCTTTCTAGTCTAATTGCTTACTAAAGGCTAGATGGATGTTTACTAAACCTGGATCATGCTCTAATCATGCTAATATATATGCCATGACAAGACTGGATAGATGTGCAAGACGATGTGCGAAAACAGCAAAGAAATCACATGAATTAACAAAATCGCAAAAAATCACATGAAATGACGAGGTTTTTGTAACGAACGCCTCGGAAAATCATAACGATGTCAAAAGGATGAAAAGTCGAGTCAACCCACGTCATCGGAATCATGGAAAAAGTTGTGAAAATCAAAAAGGGGAAAAATAATCTGTGGTGGGGTCAATGTCAGCCTTCAGGCCTATTAATGTACGCCCTCGGGGGATGAAATCCAAATCAAATCAAAAATCTGAAATGTAGGTTTAAAGCAAATCAAATCAGCTATTGGATAAGAAACTCTGAAGACAAAGTGAAAAAAGAAATCCACGAAGGAAAGGCATGAGATGCCGGCTCACTAAATAGGGATACAAATGTGAGGAGAAAGGATATGAAATGCATGGATAAGTGCCTAAATGTGCCAAAAATTCTAAAGAATGGCTTAGACAAGGACTATGCAAGACTGAGTGCAAAAATTTAGATGCATGCTCTTGAATTGGAGGCATGAGGGCAATTTGGTCATTTTCTTGGCCAGATGTGATAAATGCTTGCATGGGAGTGATGCATGGTCCAAACTATGTCAAAATGTGTGTCAAATGTCCAGAGGATGTTACTTGCAAGAAAACATGGAGGAGAAAATCAACAAAATGATGTAAACACAATAAAGGACAAACATAACGGCCAAGATGCAAAATTCACAAAAGGAAGTGAGAATCTGGATGAAAAACATGCTCATGACATCTATCCTAACATGCTGATGATGGGTCCATTGTCAATGTGGCACTGGGATGTAAAAGTTGCACTTGGACGATTTCCTAAAAAGTCAGGGTCTAAAGTGCAAAATTCACACATAAGTGCAAATGTGACCAAACTATGAGGCTAAGGATCAAATCTCAGTGAAAACATGATTTTTAAATGGAATAAACGATTAAATGCAAAATATAAAATGAAATGATTGAAAAATATCCAAAAATATGCAAGAGAACATTTAAAACCCTAAATGATGGATTTAGAAACAATCTAAGGGCCTATATGTAAATTGCATGCTCAAGAATGATTTGATGTGAATCCAGGGACTTTTATGCAAAATTTGTGGACCTGAAGGTGATAAAAATTGAGATTTTATACTGGTCAGTGCTATTATGAAGTTTCCTAAGGTCTAGGTTGCAAAATGCACAAGGAAAAGTCATTTTTTTTAAGTTCTGGGGGCTTAATGCAAAAGACCAGGACCAAAATGTAAAGAAATTTTCATTTTAATAATAGTCAGTGTGATTTTTAAATCTTTTAGGTCTCAGATTGAAAATTTTCTAGAGAAAAATCATCTTAAAAGATTCCAAAGGCTAAATGTAAATGTTTAGGACTTGAATGTGATAAAAACTCAATTTTAATGATGATCAGTGTGATTTTTAGAATCTTCAGGGTCCATAATGCAAATTTTACATAGAAAACTTATTTTAAAAAGCCACAGGAGATAAATGCAAATGTTTGGACCTAAATATAAAGAAATCATGTTCCAGGGATCTAGATGTGACAAAAAACATGCATTAATATGTTAGGAATTAAAAAAATAAACATTCAGGGGGGTCACATGCAAAATCCACAGAGAAAATAAAAGAATAGAAAGTATTTTAAAGCTACAAGGACTAAAATGCAAATGTTTGGACCCATATGTAATAAAAAAGGATTCAAATCTAATGAAATAAGGACCTAATAAAAATAAGCCTAAACTAAAGGGGCTTGATCTAAAAAAGAAACTATTCGAAGATCGCTGGAGGATCGCCAACGTTCTCCCTGCGGCGATCTCTCTAGCGAGGCTTCAACAGTGATCCAACAGCTAAGGGAAGCGTGCGGCGACCGGGGAAGCTTCTAGGAGGCACGACGACCATCCCTGGAAGGTTGGGCAAGGCTAGGGAGGCCTGAGGCTTCCCCCCCACCTCGCGCTCAAGTGATGTCCTCCGAACGACGACGGAGAAGACGATGGCGCGGCACGGCGGTTTCTGGAGCCTGGAGCGGCGCAACGAAGGCTAGGAAAGCTCCGAGGTGTCACGGCAAAGCTTCTGGAGGCTGCGGCGAGCTCTCGGGTGATCTGGAGCGTTCCACCCACCTTGGCGCTGACGGTGATGACAGCAGTGGTGGGCACGGTGTTGCAGCGGCGGGGCGCTGGAGTGGCGGCCGTGGGGGCGCTTGGTAGTCCACGGGGAGACCTCCGGAGGCCTTGGTTCAATGTGGGCGTGACCATGGTGGCTTGCCTGCTCAGTGGCTTCAGCGGTGACGTCGACAGCAGTGGCAGCGACAGTGAGAGACGCGGAGGTCCGGGGGGCATGCTTTGAAATGAAACAGAGGGGAGAAAGGGCTACCAGAGTGATGTGTCGCTCTCGACGACAAGACGGCACTCCTCCGGCGATGCTCTGACTGGACTCCGGGAGGCAAAAAAAAAGGTGGGCTAGCTCTGGAAAGTGGGGGCTTTTCTTCCGAACAGTAGGTCGAGGGAGGAAGACTCGCGCTGGCTGGATGGAAGACTTCGAGCTCGTGGATGGAAGGTATGAAGGTCTCCTCATTTGGTCGTCGACGACAGGGAGGGCTTTATACTTCGACGAGGCTCTCTGGAGCCATCGATCCTCCTCTCTCCAGCGGATGAACGTCGTTGGATCGGGTGTGAGCTGGAGGAGGCTGGCCAAAGATCACGGAGGCTGAGATCTGCTATGGATTCCTTGGGATTGCTCGTCGGAGTTCTCGTCGGAAAATTAGGGTCGTCGGAATTTTTTTTGACTTTTATAAGGTTTGAAATTGTAATTTTGAATTACACTGTATTGGACTTAATGGGCTTAGGGTTTTGGGTTTTGCTTTTGCTTTTTCTTTTGGTTTTTATTTTGGAATTGTTAGGGTTTTAATTTTTGATTTTTAATTGGATTTTGTGGGTTTAATTTAATTCCTTAATTTTGTAATTTAGGGTTTAATTAGGGTTTTGATTAGTTTAGGGTCTTTGTTTTGGGATTTTTAGGGTTTTGGCTTTAAGTTTTTAAATTAGGGTTTTGAATTTTAATTTAGGCTTTTTATTTGTGATTAAGGTTTAATTAGGGTTTTGATTAGTTTAGGGTTTTTATTTTACTTTTATGATTTTAGTCATTTTAGATTTAGGGCTTTGGATTTCAATTTGGAATTTTGGTTTAGTTAGGGTTTATGGTTTTAATTTAGGATTTTTGAATTTTAATTTGGTTTTATGTTTTTAATTTAGGGTTTTTGTGTTTTAATTAGGATTTATGGATTGATTTAGGATTTTAATTGGATTTTACTTAATTAGGGTTTTATTTGATTAATTAGGGTTTTTATTGGATTTAATTGGATTTTACTTAATTAGGGTTTTTATTTGATTTTAAGTGGATTTTAAATGGATTTAAGTGGATTTAATTTCATTTTGACTTGAATTAGCGTTTCTGTTTTATTAATTTGATTTTAAGTGGATTTTATTTGATTTGTTTGGTTTCACGTTTAATTGGGTCAGAGTGGGCTAGTGTAGGCCTGATTGAGCTTGTGTAGGCTAAGGTTTTGGTGGTCTAAACCAGAGCATCATCCGAAGGAGCATGCTGCCATGTATCTTCAAAATTGGGGTGTCTACACCGACCAACCGGCTTCAATTCATTTTCATATGTGCACGGGGATACGTCTCTGTCTGACGCCCCATCGGTGACCCGAACAACTAGGTCCAATGACCCAAGCTCATCCTACACCGTCGGTGACCCGAACAGCTAGGCTCAGCCTACACCGTCACGAACTCGGCAACCACAGTCGTGTCTGGCAACTAGTTCATTGGAGCCTCATACTCCTACCACGTTGTCGACACCAACCCCCGTGGTCTCTTAACACATTATTAGTGTTCCATTTCAAAACTCTTTAAACTTTTCTTTTCAAAACCATTTTCCATTTCATTCTTTTCGTTGTAGGACTCTGTCTCCTTGCAACACTTGACCCTCCATTGGGGTCCCTACTCAAGTCATGAAAACCATGCTTAAAAATCATAAATTGGGTCTCATGCCCAAAACCACACAAAATCATCCTTTTCATTCATTTATGGGATCAAAACCCAAAACCACGCCCAAATTTATTTATTTGGGTTCCACATTCCTCCATGTCATTACATAGGGAAAACATCATTAACATATGCCAAAAGTTCATTTAAAACCTTTTCTTTCCATTTAATAATCACATTGTATAAATCAGGGCCAGGGCAAAATCGACAAACCGAATCTCAAGTTCGGTGTACCGAAGATCCCTGGTTCGGTACACCGAATATTTTCGATATACTGAAAACCCCTGAATTGATCGACCAAATGTTTTCAGTCTGCCGAAACCAGCTATTTGGCTCAATCTGACAGAGATTCGGTATGCCGAATTCAATTCGGCATGCCGAATCGCCCGAAACCAGGGCACCTCCCCTGTTCTGAACGGCAGAAATCGCCCAAGGTGGGAGTCTCAGTCGGACCTCCCAAACACACATCAAAAATTATGAGTAAAACACAGGGTGTAGACCCTTTAGTCTACTTCAAAACCCCTCAATCCAATCATGATTTCATTCACCACACAATTCACACGAAAATCACAAGGGGAAGGAACTCAAGAAACGGCTATTGTAGCCTTCAACCCCCAAAATTGCATTTCCCCCACAAATATCAATCCTAACCGCATGATATCTATATTCTCATGCCATTTATCACATTTCCATTCATTTTATGATTTTTCTACAATTTTTCATGCATTTATCTCGATTTCCCATGCAATTAACCCATTGTTAAGGAAACACCGAGCAGAGGAAAGGGAAGGGGTCGCGTACCTGGCTCATCCCTCCGACGACCCCTTTCGCACTCTGGTGAGCTTCCTCGCGCCTCGGCGAAGCCTCTCCCACCGGCGGACCACACGAACAGCCGCTGCCTCTTCCTCGATTGTGTGCACGTCGTTCTTCCTCTCCCTCTTCCTCCTTGCGTCGCAGCTCACCTTCTTACACTCGCCTCTGCCTCTCTTATCCCCTCCTCCTCCTACATCACGCCAGCCGCCCATCATGTCGGAGGTGATGACGAGGCACGGGTCGCTGGATGGTGGTGGCACGGGCTATGTAGGGTGAAGGGGAAGAAGATGGGTGTGTGGTGAGCTCGTGAGTGCGAGAAGGAGAAAAAAAAGAAAGAAAAGAGGAAAGATCGAGCAGGTAAATCAAGGCAACTGTGCATCCTCAAATCGGACTCCACATTGGTCCCAAATTACAAGGAGGAGCACAGAAAGCCAACCACAAGCTCACACATCCCAGAAATAACAGATTATTCATTAATAAACCATTTAAGCAATATTACCATTAATTACATGGTTTACAATTAAAATGGATAATCAGACCCAGATGTCACAATAGTACTCCACAATTACATATATCTATTACAAGCATCATTGCTCCTTACCTTCTACAACTTCCATTGAGGGACCCACATCACGAGCAGAGATGGAGAAAACTCTTCCTTTGTGGCCTATTGGGGCACGTCTCTGGCTGTCTTCTAGGTTTTAGGGCAACTATCTGGAAATGCCTTGCCTTATCACAGTTGAAGCACATCACGTTGTCTATCCCCTATTGTTGGAATTTACACTGTGCTACTATGTGCCCCATCCTCTTGCAAATATTGCAAGGTTCTCTTCCTACACCACTGGTGGAACCAATCTGACTAGATCCAGCACTTTCCTTCCCAACAACATTGCGCCCCTTCATCCAAGATAGACTCAAAGTGCTCCTTTATCTTTTTTTCAGAGCTCCCAGAACTGCTAGAACTTGGTGTGCTAAATGTAGGAAGCCACGGAGTAAACTTCTTCCCCTTTTCCTTGGGGTGCTCTTCTAAGAACAATAGACACTCATCCCCATAACGAGTTGTTAGCTCTACTACATCAATCAATGTCTAGCATCAGAAACCGAGAACCCTCGATCTGAGTGTGGGATTCAGCCCCTCCATAGACTTCTTTGCTCGGTTATTCTTGGTGATGATAATCTGAGAAAACTGCTCTAGCCGATGGAAGGTTGCTTCATACTCCGCCACAGACACGTTCCCTTGCTTCTGGCTCTGGAAGTCCTTGTCTAGCATATCTCTTTTGTGCTCAGGGAAGAACCTCTCATAGAACATGTCCTGAAAATCTTCTCGGGAAATCATTAGTAGATCTTGGTTAGGGAACTTGGTGCGGTATGTAGCCCTCCACTACTAGTCGGTATCACCCTTGAGCTGAAAGGTAGCTAGTCAAACCCACTTCTCTGCTGAGCATTCCATGCCTTCTAGGATCTTCTCTACCTCCACAAGCCAAGACTCACATTCCTCTAGCTTGCCACGACCGTGAAGGGTTTTCACGCTTAGCTAGCGAAATTGTGTGATCCATGGATCACCTTTGGCCTCTTCCTTATGGTCACTATTGAGGGATTGAACAAATCCTCACATTATCTCACCAATGTCCTATCTCATGTCCCTCCAGGTACCTCTGCCCTCCTTTATGCTAGACCCTAATGTTGAAGTCTTGATTCATCCTCGACCTCTCGGTATCTTGGTGCCACCAAAAAAATATTCAAAAGTCTGGTGCAAAACTCTTCTTGTGCAATCCTACGGAGCCACTAATTTGGACACCACTAAGTTAGTGCACTTAGTACAACCTAGGCTCTGATACCACTCTATAATGCTCCCCAAATGAGGTGCTACAGAAACTACACTACTAATTGGGAAATTAACTGGACTAAAAGAAAACTGAACAACTAACTTTCTAGAACTTGTGTGCGGCTAGTGGCTCTTCTCTACAAGCAGCAGGCTAGACTGCACTGCAATTGAGCACCAAATAACAAACATTACCAAAAACATGTGAGTGACTTCTAAGTCACCCAGTACAAGTCCACTAAAAATACGACAGAAAACTCCTCAAAACTAAACTTTGGAAAACATCTTTAAACTATACTCTGAGTTCTTAAAACCAGAATAAAACTCTTTTAAATTCTTTCTAGAAAATCTCGACAAAACATGTCTTTTGGGAAATAAATATCTCTTTCAAAAATCTATCAAAAAATCTTCATGTTGTTCTCAAAACTTTCTTTTTCTGTTAAAATCTCATACTCTAATGTTTTTCTGGAAACAACTCTAGACTAGACTCCAACCCAAAATACAAATCTCAAATTTAGATAAAACACAATTCTTAACTGGAACTAGACCTAAAACACTGTTCTCGTCTTAGCTAGAATATGGTTAAAACACAAAAGTCAAAACTCAGCTCTATTCTAGCTTAAAACTATTATACAATCTCAAATCTAAAAGACTTTTTTCTTTTCTGGTGCCACCTTGATTAGAGGGTGACCTGGTCACAAGTAGTTGGAGAGGCACTAACCTCAACTTCCTGCACTATCGCAGTGAAAGTCCCCGTCTAGACATACCACCATCTCGGCCAACGGGCTTCACTAATCTTTTCTCTTTTCTTTTCCTCATTGCATGGAGCTGCGTTTTTCCCATGCCTCATTGGTGTTTGAACACTCAGGTCATCTTACCCGACCCATCTAACACCAGTCTCTTTAAGGAACCCAGTCTCTTTTACCAGGGCTCCCAACCATGGTTTCTACAATTTCGGACGATGATCATTATCAATTGGGCCATAAACCCTAAGGTAGTGCCCTACCTTTATGTGGATCCACACAGAAATCTCGAAAATCTATTTCTGAAATCAAGCTTCTTTCTTTAAAATCTCTTTTCTAAATCTTTTCTATTACGAAAATCACTCTATAAAACAATTCTTTTTTTGAAACACCTTTTCTGTAAATCTTGCTTAAATCTCAAGAATTTATTGCTAAACAATCATGCCTAAAACATACATATGAGGCATTATTGCATTTCTGGGAAAACTCAAAAACCCAGCTTTGGAGTGTCGATTTGGCAAATCGAAATCTTTCAGTATGCTGAAATGTCCCATAATCAGCATGTGGTAGACCAAAACCTAACAGTCTGCTGAAATCCTCTGATTTAGCATACCAAACTTTTTTGGTATGTCGTTCCAAGTGATTTCTGAAATCTAGCCTCTACCATATGGCAATTGATCGTCAGAAATGGGACCTTGGGAGGACCCACATCCGATGAGCCATAAAACCTGTAAAAAATCTCATTACTAGCATGGCAAGTCTACTTCTATTAGGGACAAGTTTCATAAAAAACCATGAAACATAGCTCGAGATACAAAATCGGAAGCTAACATAACTCATTTCAAGCTAATGTAGCAAAAATATCAAAAATTTCTCAAAAACTCTTGATAAATCATGGAAAATTTCTATATTCAACATTCATCCATGATATCATGCTAATAAACTCATATTCATTATTTTTAACTAATTTCACAACTTTAATCAAGAATCTAAAACTTAAATTAAGGAAAGAATGGAGGACGAGAACGAGTACTCAAAGTTAATATCCGATGATCCCTTTCTCCTCTAGTAGCCTTCCCTCTCTTCCCAACATCCTTCGGGCTCTCTGATCTCCAAAAGCTCTCCTCACCATCGACGAACACCCTTCTTGTAACATTTACACCTGCATTGGCTAGTAGAAGCCACAACAAAGGCTCCATGTAGGCGTGAACATCATGAATAGATAAAAGAAAATAATAATACTAAACCACAATATTCCTGATATTGCTGAACTCTGTCCATTACATAGCTTTTACATGACTTGAAAGAAACAACAATGCTAAACTATGACATTCTGAGTCTCATGTGTACTTGGTTAAGTCATACTATGTGCCATGCAAAACCCCAGGAATGGTTCTCAAGAACTTCTAATTACCTGCATTAAACAATAACATGATATGAGTTTAAGAAAACCCAGTATGCATGTGGGGTCGTAGCCTAATATAGACTTATGACAAAATTGCAATTTCTATATTTTCACTTTCATTTCCTTTCAGTCTTTTAGTGCATCCCTTGGACCACCCACCATTGGCATGACGTGGTCTTCTTGGCATACAACTCATCCTCACTCCCAATATTACATATTTTATTTCACTCTTTATTCATTAGTGAGGATCTCGTATACTAACCTATGTCAGTCAGTAAACATCAGATCTGAATCTTGTGGTCTTATCGTTGCTGCTAGATCCGCATAGGATCCAACACTAAACCTCGTTAGACTAGTGCATCTCTCTTTGGGTCATTACTCTGAAGAGTTATATGCCAAGACTCTGTTCTCTCTCTTCCATACCTTAATATGAGAGACTTGTACTTTTTATCCGTTTCACCTAATTAGACTAATCTTTAATTCTTTAAGAATGAAAGGGTTTCGTTGCAAAATTTTCCTTAGTTGTATAATAACAAAAAGTACAAGGAGACTTATATAATTTTCTCCTAAGTTTTAGTTCATAAAGAAACTACCAAATCCTAGCTATAGTGAAATTAGTAATTAATTCAGGAACATTACGACTCTATCTAGGACTTAAATGTAATTAGGATAACATGATAGAAAAATATGGCATACGACATTT
>JAMKQA010002902.1:0-14575 GCA_024699735.1 Posidonia australis
AATTTCAAATTGTAATACTTCTCATGAAGCTTGGCATGTTTTAGAAGTCACTCATAAAGGAACAAATCAAGTGAAGGAAACAAAAATAAATATGCTTGTACATAAATATGAAATGTTTAAAATGCAACCAAATGAATCTATTAGTGATATGTTTACTAAATTTAGTGAGATAACTAATAATTTACAATCCCTTGGAAAATGTTATTCTCAAAGTGAATTAGCTAGAAAAATTTTAAGATCTCTAACTTCAGATTGGGAAAAGAAAACCACAACCATAGAAGAAGTTAAGGACTTATCCTCATATTCCCTTGAAGATCTTATAGAAAATCTTACCTTATATGAAGTTCAGTTGAAAGAAAAAGAATTAAACAATAATCCAAAAAAGAAAAGAATTACACTTAACGCCTCTATTGAGTCGGACGATTCGGATGAGGAAGATCTTGCTCTTATTACCTATAAGTGCAAGAATTTTTCAAAGAAAAACGAAGTTCAAAAGAAGAATAAAAATAATAATAATAAATTAAGAAAAATAAAGTTCTTCAAGTCACTTGGGATGATAGTGACTCTTCTACTGATGATGATACTTTTTCATGTGGTGAAATAGCTCACTCATGTTTTATGGCAATGTCTAGTGAAATATGATCTCTAGATAATACTAAAGATTTTTCTATTGATGAATTACTTGTTGCATTCAATGAGTTTTATACAAAACATAAATCCTTGAATGCTAAATACAAAAGATTGAATAAAAGTTTTATTAATGAAAAACTTGAAAAGGAAATGATTTTAAATGAAAATGAAGAATTAAGAAATAAGAATAAAGCTCATGTGAAAGAAAATGATGTCTTGAGGAATGAATTGAATATGATGAAAGGAAAAATTGATAATTTAGAGAATAACATTGCATCATTAAAATTAAAAAGTGAATGTTTGCTTAATGATGTGAGTAAGCTCACAACTAGCAAGAAATCTTTTGATGTAAGAAAATTTAAAATTGGAAATAAAAAGGGTACTCCATATGAAAATGGATTTATTAGAACTTTAAATAATGAAAAACATGAATTTGTCATTAAGAAAGAAAAATGGATTCCCAACAAGAATTATGATATTATCCCCAAAATAAAGTGGGTACCAAAGTCTCTACTAAATATAAATGCTTGACTTCTCCAAGAAAGACTAGGGTTATGGGACTATAAGTAATTGATAAATTTTGTTAATCCCATTGAAAAGGAAAATTTTATGGTTTTTATTGGTCATTGACTGATAAATAAAATTATATACATAGAATTTCACTTAATGATTTTTAAAATGTATTCTTAAATATTCCTTGATTCTGTATACCGTTTTTTTAATGGTCAACCGATTTTTACTATTTTGGTCTACCGAAATATATCGATCGATTGATTGTTCTGACAGATTATTTTTGTCAATTTTAATTAATTATTTAAAAAAAAAATTAACCATGGTTTGTTCTTGCAATATCTTGACCATTCATTTGGATCTTTAAACCATAAATATATGCATAAATAGATTTGATTGACATAACTTATAATATTTTATTTTGATCATGTTATACATTGTCATATCTTTTTGCATGATAAAATGAAAAAAAAATCATATACTCATAATGATATTGAGATTAGTATTTAAAGTTTGCCGATGTTTTAAATGATTCATCTTTTTGCTATACTTGTTTAATATGGATTGTTTTTACCCACACTTGGATGAAGGGGGAGCTTTACTGAAAATATGTTATTATCCATGCTTGTTGATAGGGGGAGTTTAATACAATAAAAAAAATTCAACAATTGGTATCTAACAATTGGCAACGTTTAAAAATTACTTATGATCTTGATGATTATTGAATATCTTGTCATAAGAACTTTGAGCATAAGTGAATAATTTTTAAATTTGATTTTGATGACCTTATATGATTCTTTTTGGAAATCTTATAACTTTAGACATTTACATTGCATTACATTTTTGTTTAAAAAAAAAGGGGGGAGAAAATTAGAATAAGTGGAAATAAAGACAAAAAGGGTCTTATTATATAAATTATTAGGAATGGACAAAAAGGAGGAGTATATTGACACATCTTTATGCAAGGTTAAATAAGTTTACAAAAAGGGAGAGAGAACTAGAATTTTATGATATTTTTTGCTAATGACAAAAAGGGGGAGAGTACTAAGAAAAGTTAATATGTTGTTTTACTTTGAAATATTTGCAGTTTTGTCATTATCAAAAAGGGAGAGATTGTTGGCTTTATTAGCCTTATCTTGATTTTGATGATAACAAAAGACTAATGTGCTTTATGAGAATATTTCATCGTTCATATTTGCAAAGATGATCATTGAAGAACTTAGAAAATTTAAGCATAAAAGGGAAGATATTTGAAGAAGACAGAGACCTATGTGCCACCAAGAAGAACTCAAGATGATGAAATAAGAAGAAAATGAAAAGTTATATTTGTAATTATTTTTAATGTAATTTTCTATTTATTCATGTATTCCTAGGAACTTGTAATTATCTCCCAAATATCCCCATAGAGTCATAGGAAAATTACCTTAGCCCCAAAACCAACCATTCATTGAAAAACATTCATTATAAGACTAAGGGCATTTTCGGCATACCGAATTTCCTCGGTATACCAAAATATGTGCAGTTTAGAAAAACCAGTACAGAAACCCAAAACGGCATACCGAAATTCACCAGCATACCGAATCAGAGGTTTTCGGCGTGCTGAATTATTTTCGGTATACAGAAGTGCTCGACCGTTGTAGATTTCGGTCGACCGTTTTGATTTCGGCATAACGAACCAGTAGCCGCTGCTGAACGTTAAAGAGACATTAGACACATTCTTATACCCATGTTTTCCTACAAATAGGCCCCCATTCTTCACCTATAGGATACCAATAACACTTACCATAGAGCTTCAAGCAACATTATTTTCAAGCATTCCACTCCTACTTTGTTTGAAAAACTCCCAAGGCAAGAGAGCTCCATTTCCATTCATCCACTTAGTCAAATTGAGTTTGGAAGATTGTAGAAAAAGAATTATAAATTACAAGTGTAAAAGTTCTTCTCTGAATTGTGAGAAGGAAGCCGCGGTTTTTGCGGAGTTTGGGGAGGATTCATCAAGGGTGTATGACACGATCTTGGCCTAGAATAAGATCAAGTTTAAGGTAACTCTCGAGGGATTTTCTCGAGGAGTGGACTAGGCTAGGGAGGCTGAACCACTATAAAATATTGTATTCTTTTTCATTGTCTCACATCCTCTTTCTTTGTATACGTTAGTTTAATATTCAAATCATTATTATATTCCATTTACTGGTTATTTCCTGAAATCGTAAAATAAATATTTAATTTACAAAATATTCATTAAATCACTATTCACCCTCCCTCTAGTGAAGCCTAAGAATTCTAACAGTTACCATTTGCGAGGCTCGTTGTGTGAAATTGTGGTTTTGGGCTTAGGCCTCTTGGGCCAGCTTCTATTTGCATGCTTTTGTGCTTGTCCTCAAGTGGTTGGCACTAAACTTGTGGGCCTGTGTGTGGGTTCATGTGGGGTCCACATTTGTGGGCCAATTGGTGTGGAGGGTGGCTAGCTCATGCTCAAAGCCAGCGGGTGGCCTCGTGCTAGAGCCTGGTGGTTGAGCTGTGCGCAATGTGGCTGGTGGGCAGCTAGAGACAAGCGGGTGCATCCGTGCATGCGTGGTGGTTGGGCATGTGCATAGCTGCTCCTTCCCGTGCGTATAAAGTTGCGGTCGAAGGCTTCCTCGCACCTCACCCTTTCCCACTCACTGTCCATCTTCTTCTTCTTCCTTCTCCTCCTCCCCAGGCGCACACCTCTTCTCCTTCCACCTCTCCTTTCCACCCCCTCATCCCCTCTCTTTCCCCCACCTCTCCTGTCTTTCCCCCACCCATCTCCCTTGATTTCCCCTCCCCTGTCCGTGCGCTAGCGAGAGGTCGAGTGTGAGAGCAAGAGGCAGAGGTGGTCACGTCGCTTGGTGTCAGTGTGGTTGGAGCCTCGGAGGTCATGGAGGCTCCTGTGGAGGTCATGCTTGTCGGTGGTGGCCAATGGTTGGTCGGAGAGTGAGTTGGGTCGTTGGAGGCCGTTTTCAAGTATGCACCTCCAATTCAATGAGTAGAAATCATGTAAAATGGTAGAAATGCCTAGGATGCATGTAATCTAGGTTAAATTTAATGTTTTGGAATTTTTGGAAATTTATTGTTATTTATAATAGTTGTTGTGGTTTGGGTCCTTTTTGACCCCTTAGTGTTTGCGAATTAATATCTTCCTGTGTGGTGAATGGATTTTTGTTTTGTTTGTGTGAATTTGGAGTAAACTCAAGGGTCTACTGCATACGTTTTATTTGAAATTTTTAGTGGTTGTTTGGTAGGCTCGCCCTTGGTTCCCACTTCAGGCAACATTTTTGGGTCTTTGTCCAAGGCCTGTATGAATTCTGATAGAAAACTAGGGGCGCGGGCCTATTGCACGGACCACATGTGCGGGTTTGTTAGGGGTTTTTGTGGTGTTTTCTGGTTTTCTGGTAGAATGCATTTGAATGTAGTGCTTTTTTTTGTTTTGCACATTTGAGCTAGGATTGTGGGGCCATTAGTGGTGGTCCTACGAGACACCTGATGCGCCAACTTTGTGGAAATTTTTGGTTTAATTTTTCAAATATATAAAATGGTTTTAAAAAGGTTTTTCAAAAAGTTGAGTTGGCTCATTTTGGAAAATGATTTTTCTGATTTTTTGTGTGCAGGCCAAGACAGCGTGGGAATGTGTTGTCAGGATCAAGGAATGTGATAGCATTCTTAGGTAGTCGGGTGTGTCTCCCAAGTTGAGGTCGGGAGTAGAGAGACCAAGGCAAGTGTTCGTTGAGTCTTGGAGCTAGAATACTCTTTTACTATCATTCACGGGATCGAGATTGAGGTTTACGGGTTGAGATGTCTTGTGGCATGACGTAGAGCTATGATACTCCTAGTGTCACTTTGAGCACTGAAGCTCGAGTGTTGTCAAGTGTGGAGGTATGACACTCCCTCCTGAGCACCATGTGGAGAATGCCGTGAGAATGCGTATCCTGTGATGGCCAGTGATGGTGGAACACGTGCCCCGTAGTTGATAACGTTCTGAGAGATAGGAATGCTTTTCCAATGGGGTTGGTTTTGTGAGGGTTCTCTAGGTTGAAGAATCACAGTACGGTGTCACTATTACACAATGTGGTGCTACCGTGGCAGTGCCTGCTTGTGACCAAAGTTGGTAACTTAACACCGAGCTTCCCGACTCACTGTGTGTGGTTTTAGTCATTGAGGGCCTTGATTGTGGTTTTGGACTGGTAGAGCCCTGTTTGCTGTTTTGGTTGGTGTAGACTACGTTTGCTGTGGTTTTCGGCCTGTTGGGCCTGATTTATCAGTCTGTGGTTTTAAAGAAAATGATTTGTGAAATGATTTTTAAGGGAAAATTTATATAGATTTGTTTTCTGTAGTTTTCGTAGGGTGTGTGCTGGGTGACTTTTGTCACTCACGCTTGTTCTTTGTGGTTTTTGAGTTATAGGTGTAGACATGCAGTGTAACACCCGTAAAATTCATCTTGTAATTATTTACATTTTAATGAATTTATTCCTAGACAAGTGTTACTGTTTCTAAGGCTCGTTTGTGTGGTTTTTTGTTTTTGGACTTGGGCGTCGTGAGCTGGCTCTTGTTTGTGTGTCCCTAAGCATGGTTGGTACTATGTATTGTGGCACTGTGCTTGTAGGCCTAGGTGTGGATACGTGTGGGGCCCGCATTGTGGGTCGGTTGGTGGGAAAGTTTGGTGCAATGAGTTGTTAGCCCGTGCAGGAAGCCAATGGTTGCACTGTGCATGCATGCATGCAACTACCACTTTTAGCTTATATTTAAGGCACGACAGACGACTCTTCCTCCACACCTCTTCTCCTCTTCTTCCCCGTGCACTCCTCTTCCCGTCCCGAGCACGCCATCTTCTTCTCCTCCCTCACTCGTCCTCTCCTTCTCTCACACCACCCCATTCACCCCCACCTTCTCCTCTCCCCTGTCACTCCCCCATCTCTTCCCCCACTTCTTCCCTCTCCCCTATTCTGTGCTCGAGGGTTGGCAGAGGCGTGCAATGGAGTGCGGTGGTGTGCGAAGCTCCGGAGTGGCATCCCCGAGGTCATGGAGTGGCCGTGGACGCGTGGTGTTGCCGGAGTTAGCCAGAGGCCAGAGTTGGGTCACCGTAACACGTATTGCAAGTACGCACCTCCAACCCATGTTAGAGAGCATGAAAATGATAGAAAATTATAGGATTGCATGAAATCTAGGTAAATTTACATTCCCAGAATTTATTGTGAATTTATAAGATTTTATTGTGGATTTATGGACATTTATGGCAGTGGTTGAGATTTAGGTCGTTTTGACTCTTATGCATTTATGATTTTATATCTTGATGCATGGTGGATGGTTTTTTATTTTGTTTATTGGGTTTTGGAGTAGACTTGAGGGTCTACATCTTATATTTTATGCAAGATTTTTGGTATTTGTTTGGGAGGTCCCACTTTGGGCGATTTTGAAATGTGTAGGTTGGGCCATTTTCTGTTTTTCGTAGAAATCGGCATACCGAACAATTTCGGTACGTCGTTTTTCTGTCAGTTTTGGTCGTCTGATTTTAGACAGTCGACCGAGTCAGTGGATTTCATTTCAGTCAACTGACCTATCTTCGATATGTCGATTTTAGCCTGAGTGTTGACCGCTAACCTGATTCGATCGACCTACCCAAATCGGTCTACCGAACCAGACATTTTCGGGATACCAAACCTATTTTTTTGGCATGCCGAATCAAGGCCCAAATGCTTTTATAAAATGTGATTTCCGAGGATTTTCCAGATTGGTTTGTATTGTCACTTTGAGGTGGGATTGTAGGCTTTCAGTGGTGGTCTCTTGGGACACTTGATGTGCCGTTTTACCGAGATTTTGGAAGAATTTTCAAAGATAAAAAAAATGGTTTTGAAAATGATTTCAAAAGAGATGGTTGGCCCATTTTGGAAAATGGTTTTCCTAGTTTTCTTTGTGTGGGTTGAGACAGTATGGGACCGTGTCGTCGGGACCAAGGAATGTGACGACATTGTTGGGTGGTCGGGTGCGACTCCCTGGTTGAAGTCGAGGGCCGAGATACCTGAGATTGAGGGGCGTCGGGTTCTAGAGGTATGAGACTCCTTGACTGTCATCTCAACGCTAGGGTTGTGGTCCACTAGTTGAGGTGTCTTGTAGCATGATGGAGAGGTATGATACTTCTACTGTCGCTGTGAGCACTGAGAATCAGGTGTTGTCGGGTGTGGAGGTATGACACTCCCTCCTAAGCACCATGTGTGGAGGATGCTATGAGGAAGCGTACCATATGATGGCCAGTGCGGGTGGGACACGTGCTTCGTAGCATGTAGCGTCCTAAGAGATTCATATAGATCAGAGTGCATAGCCACACACAAGTTCCTGGTAGTTTAATATCTTCTATTTAGCTTTTGTTTCCTATAATTTAATTTGTTTAAATTGTTACTGGAAATTCGAGGCATGACGGATTTGGTATTAGAGCTCCAGGTTCACTAGGTTGCACTAGGCTAGTGCTATACCTAGGGTGTCTGATCTAGAGACTCCATAGGTTTTGCATGCATGGTAGAGTCTGCACTTGGTTTGTTCATGGTTTTTTGGTTGTTGCTTTGTCTGTAGTGCAGGTACTTTGCCTTTCTTCAGCAGGTTGCCTTCTCGTGGTCGTAAGGACAAGGCCCCTGTCGAGTTGACCGAGATCCGAGAGGACATAGGCGGATGGAAGGTGGTTCGTGTAGAACTTAGGAGTTTGGCACTCAAGATCTCTCACGCTTCAACAAGGGTAGTGCCAGTGAGCCATCGGGCAACTCGTGGCTAAACCAGTTCTCTTTCTACGGTCCTCCAAGTGCTAGTAGTTCAGGTAGCCCTAAGAAGAAGTAGAAGGGGAGGTCCAATGTTTTCTCTGCAGGCCAATGGAGTTTTGCTGGGAGTAACGGAGCTGACCTCAGTCAGATAGGGTCCAGTGTTCCCAATGGGAACTAGTGCTTCAATTGTTGTCAGGTGGGCCACATTGTTGCATATTGTCCCCATCCTCGAAAAACCTCAACTCCAGTGGTGTGCTATAATTGTGGGAAGGTGGGACACGTTCAGAGATCTTGTCCAGAACCGTCGAAGAAGGCAGGAAGAGCACTACAACAGTAGACTAGGGGACTGGTGTTTACCATTACAGCTCCAAGCGTTGGGTCTTCGGGAGATGTAGTTGAGGATAAGGATGATTAGTTGATTCTGTAAGCTTCTGAGATTTGTTGTAATCTAGACATCTGCTTGATTGTATGGATGTGTGGTGTTGCTATTTTTGTTTGGCCATCAGGTTCTTTTATTGTGGCTGACCGGATGGATAAAGTGTTGTTTTACTCAGGGAGTTCTTTCTCCTTTATCTTTGAGTCTTTCGCGGTGGAGTTGGGTGAGTGACCAGCTAGATTAGCCTTTCATCTCAGCATGGTGACGCTATTGGGGGAGCACAATTTGACATGGAGATATTTACGGTCTGTTGACTTGACGCTGAATGGCAGAGAGTTCAATGCCAGCTTAATCGTGATGGACATGCAGGAGTAGGATGTGATACTTGACATGGATTGGTTGGCACAGCAGTCTGCTTTGATCGACTGTGCTCGAAGGAGAGTTTATTTTGGGTCTCCTACGGATGGGTCTTTTTTTGTGCAAGGTGGGTGTTAGGGTGAGCCTATGCTTGTCATTTTAGCTATGAAAACTTCTAAGTATTTGGCCAAGGGTTGTGTGGGGTATCTAGCCAATGTAGTTACCTCCACTTCTCTTGAGTTAGGTGTTCACAACATCTCTATGGTGTGTGAATATCTCGACATCTTCCCTAACGATTTACCTGGTATGCCACCTCACAGGGAAGTAGAGTTTTCGATTGATCTGATCCCCGATTTTGGTACTGTGTCGAAGCCTCCTTATCGCATGGCGCCAGCGAAGTTGCGAGAGCTCAAGACTCATTTGCAGGAGTTACTGGACAAGGGATTTATCAGGTCAAGTGTGTCTACATGGGGAGCACCTGTCGTGTTCGTCCGCAAGAAGGATGGTTCGCTCTGAATGTGCATAAATTATCGGATGCTAAACCAGATCACGGTGAAGAACAAGTATCCCTTGCCCCGCATTGATGACCTGTTCAACCAATTGCAGTCTGCCTTCATGTTCTCGAAGATTGATCTGAGGTCAAGGTATCACCAATTGAGGATACGAGACTCAGACATTCAGATGATTGCTTTCCGGATGTGGTACGGGCATTACGAGTTCACAGTCATGCCCTTCGACTTGACTAATGCACCGGTTGCGTTTATGGATCTGATGAACAGGATTTTTAACCCTTTTCTGGACCAATTCATTGTAGTTTTTGTTGATGAAGTGCTGGTCTACTTCCCTGTTGTGGAGACTCACACCTTGCACCTAAGGGCGGTTTCAGATACTCTAAGGCGTCATCAGCTGTACGCCAAATTCTCCAAGTGTGAGTTCTAGTGGAGCGAAGTCATGTTCCTCGGTCATTTGATTTCTGGAGAAGGCATCAGAGTGGATCCTGCCATGGTCGAGGCGGTGAGTAGTTGGGAGCAACCTAGGACTGTGACGGAAATTAGGAGTTTCTTGAGTCTGGTAGGCTATTATATGAGGTTTATCAGGGATTTCTCCTCTATAGCTGTGCCTCTAACAAAGTTGACCAAGAAGGGAGTTTTGTTTTGTTGGGACCAGAATTGTGAGGCGAGTTTCCAAGAGTTGAAGCCTCGTCTGGTTTCTGCCCCTATGTTGACTCTACCTTCTGGAAGTGGTGGCATCACTGTGTATAGTGATGCTAGTGGCGTTGGGTTGGGGTGTGTTCTGATGCAACATGACAGTGTCATTGCATATGCTTCGCGCCAGCTGAAGGATCATGAGAAGAACTACCCGACCCATAATTTGGACATGGCTGTCATAGTGTTTGCTCTCAAGCTTTGGCGACACTATTTCTATGGAGAGCAGTTTGAGGTCTTCACTAATCACCAGAACTTGAAGTATATCTTCACACAGAGAGACCTCAACCTAAGGCAGCGCCACTAGGTGGAGTATCTGAAAGACTATGATTTTAGCCTGTCCTACCATCTCGGCAAGGCCAACGTGGTCGTCGATGCTTTAAGTCGGCATACGCACGTGATGGCGAGCCTAATGGTCAAGGAGTGGACCATGCTGGAGGATTTGGTGAGCTACAGGCCAAAGTGGCAAGCTCGGAAAAGAGTTGGTGTCTGGGTGGCCAACCTATCTATTCATCCTAAGCTGATAGAGATTATTGTCGCCTGTTAGCAATTGGATCTGTTTGTTCAAGCTGTGTTTGAGAAGTTGGAGGCGGGTGGAGAGCCTCATTTCTCTATTGAGGCATATGGAGAGTTGAGAGGTATGATATGCGTTTGTATATGCCCTAGCATGAGGAGGCCAAGCAGAGGGTGCTGGATGAAGCGCATTGCTCTATGTACACTATTCACCCTGAGAGTACGAAGATGTACCAAGACTTGAAATGGAACTTTTGGTGGCCTGGCATGAATAGAGATGTTGCTGACATGTGGTGAGGTGTACAACCTACCAGCTGGTCAAGGCAGAGTACCAGAGACCTAGAAGGACCTTGCAGCTGTTGGATATTCCTGTATGGAAGTGGGAGCACATCTCGATGGACTTCGTGACTGGTTTGCCGCAGACTCAAAGGAAGAAAGACACCATATGGGTGATCGTGAATTGGCTAACCAAGTTTGCTCACTTCCTGGCCATTTGGGTGAACTCCCGATGCACCGCCTGGCAGAGTTGTATGTGTCCGATGTGGTGAGGCTGCATGGTGTTCCAGTGTCCATTGTGTCGGACAGAGATACGAGGTTCACCTCAAGGTTCTAGAGAACTCTACAGGAGGCCTTTGGCACCGTGCTCAACTATAGTACAACATTTCATCCTTAGTTGAATGGTCAGATAGAGAGGACTATCCAAATGTTGGAGGATATGCTTAGAGCATGTGCTTTAAACTTTCAAAAGAGTTGGAAGGACCATATGCCATTGATTGAGTTCGCCTACAACAATAGTTATCACTTGAGCATTGGGATGGTGCCGTACGAAGTTTTGAATAGTAGGCCATGTAGATCGCTGGTTTGCTGGAGCGAGGTGGGCAAGCGTCAGTTGTATGCTGGAGCAAGGCCGTGCAGATCGCCGGTTTGCTGGAGCGAGGTGGGCAAGCATCAGTTGATTGCTCCTAAGCTTGTGCAGTTGTATGCGGAGAAGGTGGATTTGATCCGTAGTAGGTTGTTGGCTGTACAGAGTCGGCAGAAGAGCTAAGGGGTGGGCATCCAAACCGTCCAAACCCGTTAATTGAACCGAACCAAACCAGTTTTAGTGGTTTGATTCGATTTTTCAAACTCAATGGTTTGGTTTGGAATATCTCCAAACCGAACTATATAGTTCGGTTTGTTGTTTCAAGGACGGTTTAACCGAACCGAACTGAACTAAACCAAACCCAATATAAACTATATATGTTAATATGTATATTAAATATTTAAAAGAATATAATTATGTATCTTTTAGAACCACAACTCGAATCATAGTCATTCTTATATATCTTTTATTAGGTTGTTTTTTTAACTGATTGTCACTTGAAGTCAAACAAAAATGTTTATGGTCATTCTTATGTATCTTTTACCAGGTTGTTTTATGTTTGATACCCGTAATTGATAAACTTCACTATTGTAATTCTATCATAACATGATATATGAAAATTTCATATTACTAGGAATCGTGATTTCTATTTAGAATTTGCAGTATTAGATGTGGTTATTGTCATTTTATCTCATATCTAGTTATATTCTTTCATTTTTCACTATCAACATTTTATTTTTTTTTCTATAAGTTTTATTAAATGGTTAAACCACAAACCGAACCAAACCAAACCAATTTTGAATGGTTCGGTTTGCTTTGGTTTCAATAGATAAATTGGTTCGATTCGGTTTGAAAATTGTTTAAACTAAACTATATGGTTTGGTTTGTGGCTTTGTCTTAAACCAAACCAAACCAAATCGTGCCCACCCCTAGAAAAGCTATGCCGACAGGAGGCGAAGACCGTTGGAATTTTTGGTGGGAGACTATGTGTTCCTGAAGGTGTCCTCGACCAAGGGTGTCATGTGGTTCATGAAACGTGGCAAGTTGAGTCCTCGCTATATCATACCAGATTACCCAGAGGATCGGTGAGGTTGCTTGTCGGTTGGATCTACCACCAGAGATGTCATCTGTGCACAACGTGTTCCATGTCTCCATGCTGAGGAAGTGCCTAGCTAACGCATCTCATGTGATCCCAGTTCAACCAAAAAAGCTTCAGGAAAATCTATCATTTGTGGAGGATGTCGTCCAGATTGTTAACTGCATGGAGCAAGTGCTACGAAACAAAATGATTCCGTTGGTTTTGGTGCGGTGGCGGCATCATGGAGCAGAGGAGGCCACGTAGGAATGTGAGGAAGCCATCCTAGCCTAGTACCCATATCTTTTCACTAGGGATTTCAAGAACGAAATCTTCTTTTAAAGGGATTAGGATGTAACACCCATAAAATTTATTTTGTAATTATAGACACCCCAATTTTGAAGTCACTTGGCAGCAGGCTCCTCCAGATGATGCTCTGGTTGCAACCACCAAAACCCTAGCCCCCACAAGCCCAATTAGACCAACACTAGCCCACTCTGACCCAATTAAACTTAAAACCAAACAAATTAAATTAAATCCACTTAAAATACTAATTAATCAAACAAATAAAACCTTAATCAAGTAAAATTCATTTAAATCCAATTAAAATCAAAGGAAAACCCTAAGTCTACCTAAAAATTCAAGAAAACCCTAATTAACTAAGTAAACCCTAAACCCACTTGAAACCCAATAAAAACCCTAATTAATAAAAATTCCAAATTTTAATTGAGTAAAAAAGAAATTAAATCAATTTAAAATCTATTAAATAAGACAAAAACACCAATTCAAGTCTTAATTCAAATTAAATCACTTAAAAATACAAACAAATAAGTGAAAATCCTAATTAAAGCCTAAATCTAATAAAAATCCTAATTACTAAAATTCAAAACCCTGATTAATCAAAAAACACTAAATAAACACAAAAACCCTAAATAAACATAAAAACCCTAATTAATCCATAAATAAACTCTAATTAAAACTCAAAACCCTAATCTTAAATCAATTAATAAAACTCTAAAATCCATGAAAATTCCAAAAATAAAAGAAAACAAAACCCAAAATCGAAACCTAAATAAAATGATTAATTAAATCAAGTAAAATACTTAATTAAATCAAGACTAATGAAATCTAAATTAAATCTAAAAATTAAACCAACCAAATCAAAATTGGAAATTAATTCAAATAAATCCAAAACCAAAAAATCAAGAGAAAACCATTTAAAACCAAAAAAAATCATTTAATTAAATTTAAATCATCAAATAAAACCTTAATCAACTTAAAAAAAAAATAAAACACAATTAATCAACCCAAATCCTCAAATTAAATCACAAACAATCAAATTAATCCTAAGTTTAAATCACACAACAAAAGAAAAATTAAAAACAAAAGAAAATAAAAACAAACCTTAGCCCATTCGTAAGCCCAATAGGCCCAAAAATCCTTAAACCAGAAAACTTTATAAAATGAAAAAATAATTCCAGTGAGCTCACCGCCGACGACCCGTGATCTCCAGCGCCATCTCTGGCGTCCACTTTATAAAATGCAATGTTAAAAAATGAGCTTTCACTGAAAATTTCGCATCTTTAACCTTAATAAATTGCATAATTACACTAGCCCACACAAAAGCTCGGTTTTGTCACAATCAGACTCTAGAATTTTTTCATTTAAGCCCCTGAATTCCCATCAAAGTATTTTTGAACATAAAATTTACATTTCGACCCTTGGATTATTTCGAAATTCCTCATTTAGGGTTTTTAAATGTTTTCCATCATATTTTGGGCTATTTTACACCCTTGTTTTGCGTTTAATCACAGAATCCACTTGAAAATCATATTGTCACTGAGATTTGATCTTTTGCCCCGCATTTTGACCACATTTGCACATAAGTGTGAATTTTGCACTTTAGTCCCTAACTTTTCTGGAAATTATCCAAGTGCAATTTTTGCATCCTTGTGCCACATTAACACTGGACCCGTCATTTGCATGTCAGGATAAGGACCATGAACATTTTTTTTCATCCAGTTTCTTACTCTTTTCGCGAATTTTGCGTTTTAGTCCCTGTGATTGTCATTTATTGCATTTACATCCTTTTGGTGATTTGTTTTCTCCCAGTTTTTGCAAATGACATTGTCCAGACATTTAGCATTCATTTTTACATAACTTAGTCCATGCATCACTCCCATGCAAGCACTGGCCAGGGAAAATGACCAAATTGCCCCTATGCCAATTCTTGAGCATGTATCTCGATCTTTGCATTTAGTCTTGCCATGGCATACATATTAGCAT
>JAMKQA010002903.1:0-14884 GCA_024699735.1 Posidonia australis
CACGGAGAAGGTGTTAGGCACCCCCGTACGCCCAAGAAACTCGGTCTTTCTAATCTAATTCGCTTGCTAGAGGCTGAATGAATGCTTGCTATGCCTAGATTGTGCTCTAATCATGCTAATATGAATGTCAAGACATGACTAGATGGATGTGCAAGATGATACGCAAAAACTGTGAAGAAATCCACACGAAATGATGAAATCACGAAATACGACACGATAAAGAAAATCACATGAAATGACTAGGTTTTTGGCGAGAATGGCTCGAAAAATCATACAGTCATACAGACCTGAAGAGAATCCAAAATGAGACTAACTCAAGTCATCGGAAGCGTAGAAAACATCATGGAAATCAAGATGGAAAACTGCAAAGAAATCCGCGTAAAACAGGTAAACTGTGACATGTGAAGAAATTCACATAAAATGACGGTGTTTTTGAACAGAAGGCTCTAGAAAACCACACCGACATCAAGAGCATAAAAAATGCAACCTACGCAAATCATCAGAGTCATTGAAAACATCGCCGAAATCAAGATGGAAACATTGCAATGAAGTCCACGTAAAACGATCAAATGGCGACATATGAAGAAAATCACATAAAATGACAGTATTTTTGGAAAAAAATGTTATAGAAAATCACATCGATATCAAAATGATCAATAGTGGGGTCAACTTGAGTCATTGGAATAAGGGAAAAGGTCGTGAAAATCAAAAAAGAGAAATAATCCGTAAGTGGGCCAAAGTGGGCCTTTTGGTCAGTTAGTGTATGCCCTTAGGCAATGAAATCCAAATCAAATCAAAAAATCTAAAATGTAGGTGTAAAGGAAATCAAAATCGAATGTTGGGTGAAGGATTTTGAAAACGGGCTAGAGAAAAATCCATGGAAAAACACATGAGATGCAGACTTGCTCAAAATGGACGACATGACATGAAAACTAAGAAAAGCGCATGAAAATGTACTTAAATGTGTAAAAGATACTGAGGAATGACTTAGACAAAGATTATGCATGATTTAATGCAAGAACTAACATGCATGTGCATGAATTGGTGGCACAAGGGTAATTTGGTCACTTTAATGGCCAAATGTGATAAATGCTTGTATGGGGATGATGCATGGTTTGAGATATGCCAAAATGTATGTGAAATGTCATGAAAATGTTATTTTCATGAAAACATGAAATTGACAAGGTCTTAAAAACAATAAAATGATGTAAACACAATGAAGGACAAGTAAAAGGACCAAAATGTAAAATTCACAAAAAGGGTGAAAACCTGGATTAAAATATATTCAATGACTTCTATTCTAAAGTGAAGATGATGGATAAAATGAAAATGTGGCACTAAGATGTGTGAGAATTGCACCTAGGTAATTTCCTAAAAATTCAGGGTCAAATGTGCAAAATTCACACATAAGTGCAAATATGACTAAAATATGAAACTAAAGATCAATTTACAATGCAAACATGATTTTTAAATGAAATCTATGATTAAGTGAAAAATATGAAATGCAATAAGTGGAAAATATCAAAAATATGTGTGAAAACAACTAAAACCCTAAATGATGGATTTAAAATTAGTGTAAGGGTCTAGATGCAAATTTCGTGCGCTCAGGGATTGTATGTTGTGAACCCAAGGGCATACATGCAAAATTACAAGGCTTAAGTGTGATAAAAATTAAATTGTTATGATGATTAGTGAAATTATGAAGTCTTTCAGGATTCAGAATGCAAATTTTACTTAGAAAACTCATTTTTAAAAGTTCTGAGGGCTCAATGCAAAGCATCACGACTTAATTGCAAATAAAACCTAATCTCAGCGGCCTAAATGTGAGAAAACAAGCAATTATAAAACTGAAGATGGAATTAACATTAAACAGGGTAAAATATGCAATATTTACAAGAATAATTAAAGAAATAAAAAGTTATTTAAAACTACAAGGACTTAAACATAAAGAAAAGGACCTAAATGAAATGATTTAAGGACCTAAATGCAAGAAACTAAAATCTAAGGGCCTGGGCTAAATAAGCCCCCTTCGAAGATCGTTGACAGATCACTGATGTCTCCGCTCCGACGACTGTCTAGCGGCGCTACAGCAGCAGAGGGGTTCCAGCGATGGTCCAAGAGGCTAGAGGGAACAACGTCGAGGCTCTCCGTAGTGTTGGGCGGGGTTGGGGTAGCCTGAGACTCGATCCAAGGGGCTATAAATGGGCTGGATGGAACTAAAAGACGATGATTCGAAGTTAAAAAGAAAGGGGAGGATTACCTGTATGGATGTTCTGTCCCCTCCACGTGACGAGTCGATGGCGGCGCTCCTTGGACGGAGATGCTCTAGTGAGAGAGGCTTGGACACTCTGGGATGGAGGAGGTGGTATCAAGGTCTCGTGGATTGTTGGCTCTATCTAGGGTTCAAGTGCTGCTAGAAGGAGGACTCGCAGAGGAGGGCATCGGGGAGAGAGCCTGTGTCTGTCGGTAGCAAGGCTTTTAAACTCCGGTAAGGTCTTCTCTAGCCGTTGACTCTCATCAACAGGGCCTGGACGCCGTCGGATCAAGCATGTGTTGGAGGAGTAAGTGACCGGAGATCACGGGAGATCGGGGAGCTACTCCTGAGATCGTGGGATCCTGCCAGAGAAATCGCCAGAAAACTCAGGTTCGCCGGAATTATTTTCCTTCTACCTAAGCTTGTGATTGAGGGATAATGGGTGTTGTGGGCTGAATTTGGGCCTACGAATTGGGCTTTGGGTTTTAGGGTTTTTTTAGGTTTTGTTTTTCAGGGGTTTTTAAGGTTTTTGGGGTTATTTGTTTTAGGTTTTTATTTGGGTTTTGTGATTTTAATTAATTTTTTGGTTTTGTGATTTATGCTTTAATTAATTGGTTTTAAATTAGGGTTTTTGGGTTCATTATTATTATTATAAGTTTAGGGTTTTTGTGATTAGGGTTTAGGGATTTTAGGATTTTATTTGACATAATTTTTTTGTGATTTTAATTAAATTCTTTCGATTTTGTGATTTAGGGTTTAACTAATTGGTTTTAAATTAGGATTTTAATTATTTTAGGGTTTTAGGGTTTTGGATTTTAATTAGCATTTTGAGTTTAATTATGGTTTTTGGGTTTTAATTAAGGTTTTTAGTTTAATTAGGGTTTTTGGTTTTAATGAGAGTTTTGATTTTAATTTAGGGGTTTTAGTTTAATTAGGGTTTTTGGATTTTAATTAGAGTTTTGAGTTTAAATTATGGTTTTGAGTTTAATTAAGTGATTTTAAATTAAGGTTTTTAGGGTTTTAATTACTTGATTTTAAATTAGGGTTTTGGGTTTAATTAATTAGGGTTTTGAGTTTAATTAGGTGATTTTAAATTTTGGTTTTTCTTAAATGGATTAAAGTAGTTTAAATGGATTTTATTTGATTTTGGTTTTAATTGCGGTTTTTATTTGATTAATTTGGATTTTAAATGTTTTTAAATGAATTTTGTTTGGTTTTGATTCTTAATTATTGGTTTTTGCTTGAATTAGGTTAGAGTGGGTTTGTGTGGGCTTGAATGAGCTTGTGTGTTTACGTTGAGCTTGGGTTTAGGTGGTCGCAACCAGAGCATTTTTTCAGAGGAGCCTACTGTCAAGTGAGTGCAAAATCAAGGAGTCTACACCAGCCAAGGGCGACAATTGAGCAAATCAAACTTGAGAGAAAATTGAACCAAAAGTGGAAAAATAGTGGAATGGAGAGAACTAAGTAGGAATAATTTGCCTTTTTTGGTCTATGAGCAAATAACAGGGGTACTTGAATAATGAAATATTCAAATTAACTCTTTCGGTAATATATACAAAATCTGCCCATTAATTTGAATAATGAAATATTCAAATTAACTCTTTCTTCTTTTTCATCTTCTTAAATAAAACTTGTGTAGTTGCATGATGATTTATTATATCTATTTTCTCTCTTTTCTTATTCATGATGCCATTATCATATATGCTAGAATTTTGGTAGATTAATATTGAATTTATCTTTTTAGTCTACTCTTATGAAAGAGTAAATTAGAGATTGTATGTGTTATTGTAGTTTTATTGTGTATCATCTAATTGAATCAAATTTTGTGTTTCTAGTGATATACTTGATAGTTATGATGTATTCCATATATGTATACTTTGTAAGGATTTATGGCTTGTTTAGAGGAGGGGTGAATAGAGAATGAAGATTATTTAACTAATAAAAATATATTAAACAATCGTAAACAAATACTCAAGTACCAAGTAAATGATACAGAGTTTAAGAATAAATTATTTGCAAGCATAGAAGAAGATGAGAGAAATTTAAGTTAAGTGCAAGTAGAAGACTTATAATAGTTCGGCTTCCTTGACATACTTCACTTCTTGAGAACCATTCAAGAATTTTCCTATGTCAATCTTGATTTTGGGCCAAAATCTCACCACCACACTCCTTGACGAAACCCTCGCAAGACTTCACAAAAGCTCTAGTTTTGCTCCTCATAGCTTGAGAAGTTAATAGACTTGAATGAAAAATGATTTACACTTGAAGCATACTACTAATCTTCCAAACACTTAAGTGAGCAAGTATAAGATGAGAATGAAATTGGGAACTCACTTGAAGAAAGGAAAGGGAAATGTTTGAAAACTCTTATCAAAATGGTAGCTCTTGAAGCACTTGTGTGTAGGATTCACATTTGTATCAATGGAGTTGAATATATATTAAAAAATGTATAGCAAAGCTGGGTGTAATGCCTAAATTTATCCCACAACGACTAGTCATTCGGTAGACTGAATGATTTACAGTTGTTCACAACTAATGAGTAATTCAGTAGACTGAAATATTTCAGTATGTCGAATTGATTTTCGGTTGTGAACCTCTGTAAGTCTAGATTTCAGTATACCGAAATAATTTGGTATGCTGAAATGTGCCCTATAACCTATTGCTTGATGTTTTCAATATGCTTGACCTTGGAGTTTGGGTTTGGCTATTTTACTAAGATTCTTGGATAATTTGGGAGATTATTATAAATTTCTAAATACATGAAAATTAAATTTGCATAAAGTTTGGTTTTATAATACACTCGATCCTCAATCTTCAATTTGTTTTAACTTAAAATCGACTTAAGTTAACTTGAGTCCCCATGATGGCTTCATGACCATCAAATATCTTTGCTTTCGATCCTTTCTTTTTGCACTTAGATCTTCCTATCATATATGACTATAAATGATTCTCATAAAAAACAATAGTCTTAAAATACGTAGTTATCATCAAAATTAGAGATAAAGATACATATCAGCCACAATCTCACCCATTTTAATGATGACAAAAATAAATACATGACAAGTGTAATGACCTGTCCCAAGTCATTACCTCTCAAATTAGCTACATACATTTTTTTTTTCATTAACTATGAAGCTAATTTCAATGATAAGCAACATAATTAAAACACTATAAACTAAAACAAAATCAAACTACTAAAACACTCACTAGAATCCCTGATGTGTGGTCGAGTGACTCGAGCTCTATGTGCATTAGTAAACTCCTACTCCTATCCTGTACTAGCGGAAAATACCAACAAAACACAAGTGAGTGACCACTGAAAAGTCACCCAGCATATACCCATCTAATGCATGCCCACAACTTTAGCATCTCTCCTAGATGTCACTACACAACAATAGAGCAATACACTATTGCTCCACAAGCCACAATCCTTTTAAAACCCTTGCTTTTGAAACCATTCTTTTCCTTTCCTTTTCAAAATCATATCATGCCTTTCCAAAACCATTTTCTTTTCTTTCAAAACCATATGCATGATTTTAAAACCTTTATGCATTGCTTGAAATGGCCACACTTACTAAATCAAGCCCACACTACACTACAGTGCCAAACCAACACAAGACCTTCATTCAAATCCATTTAGAAATCATATTTCAAAAACTAGCACCATTTCCAATTTTCAAAACCACTACGCCTCTTAGAGGTGAAAACTACATTAAAACAACATCGCCACTTACAGGCAAAAACCACACAAAGCTACATCACCACTCATGACGAAAACTACACAAAACCTGATCACCACTCACTGGCGAAAACCACACAAAACCTCATCGCCACTCACGGCGATCCACTAGGCCTCAACAACAACTGGCCACAAGCAGCCATCAGAGACAAGGTCCCCGAACCCACTGCATTACCATGGATAGCCGCAACCATTTGTCCCAGCTCATAGGCCTCACAAGTCATGTTGCTCTGTGCTAAGCAACTCACACTAGCCACAAGCAGTCCACCGAAGCACGACCAATGGTATTTGCACTATTGCAGTGAACTACCTCGTGTAGGAGTCCAACTGCCCCGACCACAACCTCACTGTCCTCAAGACAAACATGGGGTGCGTCCTCAAGACAAACATGGGGTGCGTCCTCAAGACACTCTTGGTGCTCGACCAGCACCAGCACTAAGGGTAGTCTGGATTCACTATACCTCGATTCCTACAGTACCATGGCTCACAGTCATAAGGCTCACTCCTCAAACCAAAACTCAACAACCACGACTTAGAACACGATCCTAACCAGTCAGAGGTTTCACTACCCCATGTAGGTATGATCTGTCAACTACGTGGTTCCTACAAAACCTTGGTACTTGGACTACACGACGTATCATGGAGCTACTCATAGGTTTCATACCCCCTAAATTCACTACCACGATAACCAAGGTCTTTTCAGTATCATGGGCCTTCAACACTCGGAACCAGTAGAGTGTCATACCTCCAGGTCCAGCCAGCACCTTGACTTGCGGATCTTAGCCTTAGTCTCATGAACAACAATCTAGAAATATCATACCTTCAGGATTCGATGAGTACTTGCTTCGGCCTCTTGTTCTCACCATACACAGAAAACACCAAAAATCTTTTCCAAAACCTTTTCCAAACATATGCAATTCTTTCCAAACTCTTTTGGAAACTAGTTCAAAACATTTTGAATCATTTCTCAAGACACCATTAGCTCAAACCACACTTTTAAAGCCTTTGGGAAAATCATTACCAAGACATTCAACACTTTCTCAGGAATAATTGAAAAACCTTCCTAACTCACACACCAAAGACCATTCAAAACAGAAACCACACCCAAACCAAAAACTAAGGAACACACACCATCTAGGCTAGAAACTAACCTAGGAGAACCATACAAGGACTAAAACACAAGCCTTGTAGCTCCAAGCAACCCACAAGGCCAAACCTCATCAATTCTAGGGAAAATTGCAATCTTATCTGAACCATGTAGGGGTAAACCTAGTATTTCTAAGTCATATTTTCAACCTATTTACTATACAAAAGGGGCCTTGCTAATTCATTTTAGGCACTTCTTATAGATTCCTTTTAGTGATTATCTAAATGTTTAGCATTCCATCATCCCTACAAGGTTATCATAATGTTAAACATGCTATAACCATTAAAAATGATTATTATGGGCTTACATGTAATTTGCAACAACTCCAAGGAGCCTAATGTAATTTTCTTACGAGGTTCAAGGACCTAAATGCAATTTCCACAAGTCTAACGACCCACATGCGATAAAACATGAAAGTTAAGGGCCCAAATGTAGTTTACACAAACCTCAGGGGCTAAGAGGTAATTGCATAAGTCCAAGGGCTAACAAGCAATAAATCATAAGTTTAAGGACCTAAAAGTAATTATTTTTATTACATCTATGGCCAACACTATTCTAACATTATCATAAATTATCCAAAGTTACTAAAACATCCATAGATGTCAGAAACACACTATCATGCCCCTATGTTCCAATTTTCAACAAGAGGAAGGCCATGGGGTGTGTACTGTTCACTAGTGACGGTCTCGACACCCACTAGGTTGTGATGACGGCAAGGGCGGCAACGCAACAACGAACACCCAACATGCCGACACGGCAACGATGCAGCGGCTGATGCGGTGTCCTGATGGTGGCCAAAGCACACCCCACCTCCTACCCTCTCCCACTCTACTGGCCCTCTCTCTCTCTCTCTTTTCTTCTCCTCTTTCTTTTTTTTTTCTCTCGTCTCAACTCTCTCTCTCACTCTCACCTCTACAGTTTCTCCTCCTCCTTCCCCATTCCCAACACTCTCCCTGCTCTTCTTCCTCTTTGTAGGGATGCCGACGACAATGGCTGGATGACGATGGCTCTCCCTCCTCTCTTCCTTTTCTCCTCTGCCCTCTCTTCCTCCTCTTCTTCTCCTCTGTCTTTCCCCTCCCTATACCCTTTCATCGCAGACCAGCAGCATGATGAGAAGGGTTGGCGGTGGTGGCACGAAGGATTGGCAACAACAACAAAGCCCCGATCTTCCTCCTCCTCCTCTCCTCCTTCGCCCTTCCCTCCCGTCTGCCCCTCTCCTCTACTGCAGTAGTGGAGAGACAAAGGGCAGCGGTAGGCGACGATGGTAGGAGGTAGTAGTGACGACACAACCGAGTGACGGCGGTAGGCCCTCACCCCTCCCAATTAGCACTAGATTCTCCTCCCTCTCCTATCGCACCAGCAAGGATTGGTAGAGGACAGTGGCAACCTTCCTACCTTGTGTGATTGTGTTTTCTTGGACTATATAGGTGGCTTACGCAAGGAGTCGAGGCAAAGGAAAAAGAGCCTCCTCAATCCCAAGACTTTCCCAAAAGACCAATAAATAAAGTTCAGTTCCGATCCAAATACTCATTTTACTTCGTGCTAGAAAATCCCGCTTGCAATCTTCACTAGCAAATCTTGCCTAAAAGCCTTACCATCAAATCCTACTTAAAATCCTTTCTAGCAAGTCTCACCTACTATACATGCCTAGCCTTCAAATCTGGATCAATTAGTTGGTTAAAATACCAACTAGGGTCCAAGTCATCACATCTTAACCCCCTTAAAGGAACTTCACCCCCGAAATTCTCATGACGGAGGGCCAAGGGTACCAGATTCAGATGTCAATCTCACATCTCTAGACAACCAACACCGTGGTGTCGCTCAAAATCCAAGGACCAATAAGGAAAATCTAAGCTCCATAAGACCATTCCACTCTATCAAAGTCCAGAACGACACCAAAACACAACTCTTCCTGAACCCAACTCCACAAATCATTGGTTGGGAGTCCCTTCCGGACACAAAATCCTCAACCACAACCCACAATAGTGTCTCCCAGAGTCGCAAAGCATCTCAGGCTCCTCTAGTAGACACACCACAAGACATAGGAATGACCAGGTGCAACCAATTCCCACTAGCATCTGATGTGCTACTTTGATGCTCAACCTGGTTAGAACCACCCCCAAACTCCACACTACATGCTCAGTAACACCTTTTGTCACCCTAGAAACCTCCACCAATCCAAGGCACTTGAGAGAAATCTAGCTACTGAGACATAGCAAGACTCTTCATGGATCTGGAGTGCACTAACAGACTAATGAATCCAAGTGCTATCTACCTCTAGGAACTGCTTCCTAGACCGACACTCCATCGGATCCAGAGCACAACCTCTACTGTGGCCAACACAATCATGCAGTTGGATGGCTCATGGCTCCTTTTGTGATTCCTCAACTGACAAGAACCACAACTCACCATGTTACCTCACTACAACAAGAACTTATTTGTAACACTTGTAAATTCATTTTGTAATTATTTACATTTTTAATGAATTTATTCCTGAACCAGTGTTACTGTTCCAAGGCCCGTTTGTGTGGTTTTGTGCTTTTAGGCTTGGGCCTTGTGGGCTGGCTTCAGTTTCCATGTTCTTGTGCCTGGTTGGCACTGTACATTATAGCACTGTGCTTGTGGGCCTGGGTGTGGGTCTATGTGGGGCCCACGCTTGTGGACAGGTTGTTGTGACGAGTGGTTGTGTGCGGGCAAGTGTGGGCAGTTTGCTATGCATGCGTACTTACCTTCCACCCTACGTTGCTTTATAAGCTGAGGAACACTCCCCATGCAGCAACGCACCCTTCCCTTCCTTCCCGCGCTGCTTCCTCCTTCTCGTCCCGAGCACACCACCTCTCTCCCACTCCCTCCACTTGTTCTCTCTCCCTCCACTCACCCCCACCTTCCCGTCTCTGTCACTCTCCCTACCTGCATCCTCCTCACCGTTTGGTGTGCTCAAGGGTTGGCGAAGGTGTACAACAGTGTGCGGCGGTGTACGAAGCTTTGGAGTGGCGTCCTTGAGGTCGTGGAGTGGCCATGGACGCATGGTGTCGCCAAAGTTGGCCTAAGATTGGTGTTGGATCGTCAGAGAGCTCGTTTTTGGTACGCACCTCCAACCAATGTATAGAAAGTATGAAATTAGTAGAAAATGATAGGAATGCATGAAATCTAGGTAAATTTATGTTACTAAAATTATTGTGATTTTATGAAGTTTTATAGTAGTATTTATGACATTTCATGACGGTGGGTGTGGTTTGGGACCTTTTAACCTTTCTGTCTTTGCAAATTTGTATCTTGTTACATGATGAATAGATTTTGGTTTTGTTTGTTGGGATTTGGAGTAGACTCGAGGGTCTACATCTTATGTTTTATGTGGAATTTTTGGTACTTTTTTTGGGTGTCCTCCCCAAGGTCCCATTTTAGGTGATTTCGAAGGGTTGAGTTTTGGGCCGTTTTCTGGAATCGCGGAGTTCGACATAGCGAAGTGGAAATAGCATACCAAATCAGTAATTTTCGGTATACCGAATATTTTTGGCATGCCTATCCTTCTATCAGTTTTGGTCTTCTGGTCGATTCGGTCTGTCGAATCTCTCCAGTTGACCAAACCAAGAAGATTCAGCATACTGAACCCATTTTTTGGCATGCTGAATCAGGGCCAAGAGATTTTTATAAAAATCTGATTTTGAGGGTTTTTCCAGATTGGTTCTTATTGTCGCTTTGAGATGGGATTGTGGGTTGTCAGTGGTGGTCCCCTGGGACACCTGATATGCCGTTTTGCCGAGGTTTTGAAAGAATTTCCAAAAAAATAATGGTTTCAAAAGTGGTTTCAAAGAGATGGATGGCCGTTTTGGAAAATGGTTTTCTTGGTTTTCAGTGTGTGGGTCGAGACATTGTGGAACCATGTTGTCGGGACTAGGGAATGTGACAACATTCTCAGGTGGTAGAGCGTGTCTCCCTGGTCGAGGTCGGAGGCCTAGATACCTGAGGCTAAAGGACATCGGGTCTTAGAGGTATGAGACTCCCTAACTGTCGTCTCAAGGCTAGGATTGTGCTCTGTGGGTTGAGGTGTCTTGTGGCATGACGGAGAGGAATGACACTCCTACTATCGCTATGAGCACTGAGGCTTGGGTGTCATCGGGTGTGGAGGTATGACACTCCCTCTTGAGCATCGTGTGGAGGACGCCATAAGGAGGTGTACCTTGTGGTGGTCAGTCCAGGTGGGACACGTGCCCCATAACTGGTGCATCCTGAGAGATAGGACTACCTTCCTAGGGAGGGGTTGCCTTTTTGAGGGTTCTCTAGGTAGGGAGAATCATGGGACGATGTGGCTCTTGCATAGGGTGGTACGATGTGGCAGTGCAGACGCTATGGTCACTCTTTGATGGACTGCTTGTGGCCAGAATTTGGTTGCCTAGCGTCGGGCTTCTCGACTCACTATGTGTGGTTTTGGTCATTGAGGGCCTTATTTGAGGTTTTGGGCTGGCAATTGCTGTTCTGGCCAGTGTGGGCCTGGTTTTGTGGGATTTCAAAGTGTGACCATGTCGACCCGAGGAGGTCCCGGTGTGGAATCGCACCAGAGGGAAGGAGATCACAGCCATGCCAAGATGGCGAAGGCACAAGGAAAGATAAAAGAAAAAGAAAAGGAGTTGCCCGCTAGTCTTTTAAGGGAAAGACGAGGAAAACCACAAAAAGATGAATGCCTGAGGTGCAAATGTGAAGGCTGGATGTCTGCTATTAGAGGATGGGTAAGGATTCCTATTACGCACGAGGAAGGTGTTAGGCACCCTCGTGCGCCCGAGAAACTCGGTCTTTCTAGTCTAATTGCTTGCTAAAGGCTAGATGGATGTTTGCTAAACCTGGATCATGCTCTAATTATGCTAATATGTATGCCATGACAAGACTGGATGGATGTGCAAGATAGTGTGAGAAAACTGCGAAGAAATCCACATGAATTGACAAAATTGCAAAAAATCACATGAAATGACGAGGTTTTGTTAAAGAACGCTTCTGAAAAACATAATGATATCAAAAAGATGACAAGCCAAGTCAACCCGAGTCATTGGAATCATGAAAAAGTCATGAAAATCAAAAAGGGGAAAAATAATCCGTGGTAGGGACAAATGTCGGCCTTCAGGCCTGTTAATGTACGCCCTTGGGCGATGAAACCCAAATCAAATCAAAAATCTAAAATGTAGGATTAAAGCCAATTAAATCGGATATCGGATAAGAAACTTTGAAGACAAAGTGAATCGGAATCATGGAGAAAGTAATGAAAATCAAAAAGGGGAAAATAATCCGTAGTGGGGACAATGTCGGCCCTCAAGCCTGTTAATGTACGCCCTCGGGCGATGAAATCCAAATCAAATCAAAAATCTGAAACGTAGGATTAAAACAATTCAAATCAGATATTGGATAAGAAATTTTGAAGACAAAGTGAAGAAAGAAATCCACGAAAGAAAGGCATGAGATGTCGGCTCGCTAAATTAGGATACAAATGTGAGGAGAAAGGATATGAAATGCATGGATAAATGCCTAAATATGCAAAAACTCTAAAGAATAACTTAGACATGGACTATGCCAGACTGAGTGCAAAGATTGAGATGCATGCTCATGAATTGGAGGCACAGGGGCAATTTGGTCATTCCTCTGGCCATATATGATAAATGCTAGCATGGGAGTGATGCATGGCCTAAAATGTGTCAAAATGTGTGCCAAATGTCTAGAAGATGTTATTTGCAAGAAACATGGAGGAGAAAATCAAAAAAATGATGTAAACACAATAAAGGACAAACATAGGGGCCAAAATGCAAAATTCACAGAGAAAAATAAAGAAATAAAAAATATTTTAAAACTACAGGGATTGAAATGAAAATTTATGGACTCATATGCAATAAAAAGGACCTAAATGTAATAAAATAAGAACTTAAAAGTAATAATCCAAAATTAAAGTAACTTGGCCTAAAAAGACTCATTCGAAGATCACCAAAGGATCGCCAGTGTTCCACCGCCGGCGATCTCTCCAGCGAGCTCCTGGAGGCGGTCGGAGGGGTGCACGCTAGGCTGGGGAAGCACCATGAAGTCACGGCGGACCTCCTCGAGTGGTGGGCTCGGCTAGGGAGGCCCGAGGCCTCCCTCCCACCTCGAGCTTCGGCGAGGGGCTTCTGTCGGCACTGGAGAAGACAACGGCATGGCTGGAGGCGGTCCGGAGGCTAAAGCGGCACGTCGGAGGGTCGGGGAGCACCGTGGGGACACTGTGAGGCTGGGAGGACGCTCGGCGAAGCCCGAGGAGGTCTGGAGGCTTTCTCCCACCTCCATCTCCGGCGACGGGGATTGTGGAGAGGTCGTCGCGGAGGCCTTGGCAGTGGCGGAGCGGCGCGGAGGGCTTCAGGACGACGCGAGGAAGCCTCTGGAGACCTTGGATTGATGCTGGAACGTTGGGAGCACGCGGGCGCCTCCGTGGTAGAGAGTCGGCGGCGGCTGCAGTAGTGGCGGCGACGGCGCGGGCTGGAGTCTTTCTCTGTAGAAGGGGGGCACCGAGGAGGAGAAGAGGAGAGGAGGAGAGAGGTGGAGAACGAGAGGAGGGAAGGCCCCTTGAGGGCCTTTCCCCCAAGTCACCGGTGGTGGTGGTGGCAGGTCGCCGGTGGTGGTGAACCTGCCACCGGAAGGGGAGGCGACGGTGTGTGGGGAGCATGGCTTCGCTGTGGCATGTCTCAGAAGCTTGGGGGGATCTAAAGGGGCATGCCAGAATGAAGAAGAAGGGAAGGGGAGTTACCTGAGTGGTTGTTCCACAAACTCCGGCGATAGGTCGACGACAACGTGCTCCTCCGGTGGTGACACTAGATCGTGGGCGTGGGTCGCTGGTGGTTGAGGAGAAAACTGGATTGGATGCTCTGGCTGGGCTCGAGACTTGCTTGATGGGAGGCTCAAAGGTTTGAAGAAGGTCTGAAAATTTTCTGAAAAGCTCCCCGTTCTTAGTCAGTGGTGAGACCCTTTATACTCCAGCGAGGCTTTTCTCCAACGTCGATCCTCCTCCCTTTAGCCAATCAACGCCGTTGGATCGGGCGTGTGCTGGAGAAGGTTGGCCAAAGATCCCGGAGGCTGAGATTTGCTCTGGATTTCTCGGGATTGCTCGTAGGAGTTTTCGCTGGAAAAATAGGGTTGCCGGAATTATTTTTTGACTTTCCTAAGTTTTGAATTGCATTTTTGAATGAACAGTGTTGGCCTTAACGGGCTTAAGGTCTTGGGATTTTTGTTTTGATTTTTATTTTGGGATTTTTATGGTTTTTTTAGGGTTTTAATTTTAGATTTTCAATTGGATTTTGTGGGTTTAGTTTTGGGCTTTTATTTATGTTAAATTCATGATTAAGGTTTAATTAATTGGTTTTAAATTAGGTTTTAATTATTTTTGGTTTTTTTGTTTTATTTTTGTTTTGGAATTTTTATGGATTTAGGGTTTTAATTTTAAGTTTTTAATTAGAGTTCTGTGATTTAAATATGATTATTAATTTTGGATTTAGGGTTTAATTAATTGATTTGAAATTAGGGTTTTGAATTTTAATTAGGGTTTTTATTTGATTAATTAGGGTTTTTATTGATTTTAAGTGGGTTTTAAATGGATTTAAGTGGATTTAATTTCATTTTACTTAATTAGGGTTTTTATTTGATTAATTAGGGTTTTATTGGATTTTAAGTGGGTTTTAAATGTATTTATGTGGGTTTAATTGGATTTTACTTAATTAGGGTTTTTATTTAATTAATTAGG
>JAMKQA010002905.1:0-16612 GCA_024699735.1 Posidonia australis
ACTTTGTCCATGAATTGCCTATAAGATAGAGATGATTAAGTGTCTTATCCCTTGAGCTGGTGATTCTACCATTCACTTTTAAACGACATCAACACCCCACAAGGATATATGATTTAACATGCAAACTATAAAAACACTTGGAAATATAAAAATAATTCTATGAAACTATGAAACATCAAGAGCATGCTACATTCACATCAAGGAATGTGAATAGAGGTGTGATGTAGGATGAGTCAAATCTTTAAGTGTTTTCATTTCTCTCTTGGCTTGCATTTATCTGGCTCTAATTATTTTATCAAACAATGTCAACCCAAGCAATCTCTCTTGGGTCATGAAGGTTCACTGAGAAAAGTAATCTGATTGCAGTTTATGTATAGGTCTGCTTGTATAGTGATAACTATACCACCCTCACTAAATCAATTCCCTAGATGACTATGAGATAAAAATAACTTCAGACCTTTGAGAAACTCAATGGCTTCATCCAATACAAGGTTTAGTAGCTGATCATAACCTTTCAGAGTTCCTGTAACTGCATGTGATAAGCAAATAGTCAGTAATTATATTGACTTGTGTAAGGGACCTATTTAAATTAGGAATAGGAAATGTGCAATAAAATCTATGAATATCTAAAATCACAGTATATGCAATTATACGTTGGCTTACAACATCTCGACTAATCTAAAATCACAGTATATGCTATCCACTACCATATTAGCCAAATAATTAGCAATACATTTGACTTCGCTGTATTGTTGCATACAACCTGTAGAAAGATCAAGAAGATTCAACATTTCACCCCACCATCTCTGCAAATTATAATGCTACCTCTTTAAACTGTTGAGCACATAAACCAGAATAGCAAAATCATATCAAATCATCACAAAATATGATAAAGAAGCTTGCATTATCATGAAAGAAAATAGTCAACAAAGCACATGCCAAAAACATTGGAAATGTTTCATCAAACATAAACCAACTAGCTTAAACTAAAGTGATATCATTGGATGTGACTTTAATCATCAACATCCATTGAATCATCATTATCCTCATCCTCGTCATCATCATCATCATCATCATCATCATCCTCGTCCTCGTCCTCGTCTTCGTCTTCGTCTTCGTCGTCCTTGACATCCAATATGTTGGTATTGACGTTTAAGAAGTCGTCCTCATCCTCTTCACCTAGACCCATAATACAAAGTGGCACATTGTCAAGGTCTTCATTTGCCTCATAAGGGAAAATAGTTGGATTTTCATCCTCTTGATATGTTTCTTCATGAGAAAGCTCAATGTTGTCTTCTTCATCTTTAGTAGGCATATGATAAGTATTCCTTGCTTTGTTGTAATAACACTACACCAATTTTCATTTCTTCGAGATACATTTGGAGCATAAAAAACTTGTGTACTTGACTTGCCAATATAAATGGCTCATAAGACCATAGTCGTGATCGACAATTAACTTCCACATTGCCATATCGATCCACTTTGACTCCTTTGTCAATATCAAACCAACAACACTTGAATAAAACAACTTGATTCCCGTTACCTAGAAATTGAAGCTCAACAACTTCAAGTAGCCTTCCATAGAAGTCACGTTCATAATCAGTATAGCAACTTCCTTTTATCATAATCCTAGAATTTTGAGTTTTTTTTATTAAAATCATAGTCATTTGTGTGGAATCTGAAGCCATTGACAATGTATCCTTTGTAACTCCTCACTCGTTTGCTAGGACCATAAGCCAAATGTTGTATATTTTGGCTTACCCCATCGTGTTTAACCTATTTAGAAAAGCCATGAATTGTTAGAAGTTGTTGAAAACACATGTTATATTTCGAAAAAAAAATTATATTATTCTTACATGATTTCGAAACCACTTAACGAAGTTAGAGTTGTGTTGGTCTTCAATATCCTTTTCCGTTATACTTGTATTGGCATGCCTCAATTGCTCCTCAAATTCATTAAAAATAATATTATGACCAAACAACCATATAAACATTAAGCAGCTACTAAGTTAGCAAAAAATGTAGCAAAGTACTTACCCAATATATAAGTTGATTTCCTCACAATTACTCAATATATATAATATAGCAGCATCAAATTCTTGATCATCCAAAAATCAAGATATTCCTCCACCTATAGCACGACCTTGTTGGGTGAATATAGGCAAACTATGCCTTGTGTCCACCTCACCACCATCAAAGTTACGATCCACTTGTTTGAATCTCATCTCAATGTTTGGTTCAAAGTAAAGTGAGCAAAATGTGACCATTTCCTCTATAGCATATGCTTCACAAATGGAACCCTCAACTCGAGCCTTATTACGAACCTTTTTCTTTAACCGATGCATAAACCTAAAATTTACAACACATGCTTTAGATAACATTTTAAACAAATACATGTAGAAATTTTAAATTATGTATGTTAATGGTCTCATTACCTTTCAATGGATACATCCATTGATACTATACCAGTCCACCAACTTTTGCCTCATATGGTAGATGAATAGGCAAATGCTCCATAGAATCAAAAATTGATGGTGGGAATATCTTCTCGAGCTTACACGTTGTTTCAACAATATTCTTCCTAAGAATATCCATTTCTGATTTTTTAATTACAGTTGAGCATATATGTTGAAAAAGATGACTAATTTCAGTCAAAGCTTCTGAAATGGGTCTAGGCAAGAAATCATGGAAGGCAATTGGTAACAATCTTTGCATAAACACATGACAATCATGACTCTTCATACCAAAAAACTTGCAATCAGCAGTGTTTACACAACGAGATAGATTTGATGAATAGCCATCTGGTAGCCTCAACTGTTTTACCCATTCACAAACTTGCTTTACTTCATCCTTGCTTAATTAGTAACATGCTTTGGGCAACACATTCTCACCATTGATGGTTTCTAGATGCAAGTTACTCTTAATACCCACTGCCTCCAAATCTTTATGGGATTTTAAATTATCCTTTGACTTACCCTTCACATTCATTACAGTATTGAAGATGTTATCAAACACATTTTTTTCAATGTCCATTACATCAAGGTTGTGACGAATAAAGAGTGTACTCCAATAGGGTAGTTTAAAAAAAATACTTTTCTTCGTCCAATGGTGGCATTTGCCGTAACCATCAATTTTCTGACCACTACCTGCTTTCCCAAAAGTGACTTGTTCTAATTCAGATATATTGTTCTTGACATCAACCCCAGATAATCGTTCTATAGTGGTTTCTTTCTCGACTCTCTTTTTGAACTTATCCCTTTGTTTTCTATATGGATGATCAAGCGGCAAAAATTGGCTATGGCAATCAAAAAATGATACCTTCCTACTATGATTTAGTATGAAAGCCTTCGTTCGTTCCATGCAATAAGGACATGATAGTTTACCATGGGTACTCCAACCTGACAACATTCCATAGGCTGGAAAGTCACTAATAGTCCACATCAATGCAGCTCTCATTTTAAAATTTTGTTTCCTAGATGCATCATAAGTTTCAACACCATTCTCCCACAACATTTGCAATTCATCAATAAGTGGCCTCAAATAGACATCGATTTCTTTTCCAGGACTTCTTGGACTAGGAATCAATAGTGTAAGAAACATAAAAGGTTTTTTCATGCACATCCATGGTGGAAGATTGTATGGAGTAACAATGACCGACCAACATGAGTAATTAGTACTTGAATGACCATATGGACTAAATCCATCAGTTGATAGACCAAGTCTAACATTACAAACTTCAGATGCAAATGAAGGATTTTTGAGATCAAAATCCTTCCAAGCTTCACTATCAGTAGGATGTCTAATTTCATCATGTGCCTCAACGCGAGTGTCACTATGACATCTCATATGTTCTGCAGTCTTTGAAGAGTGATATAACCTCTGAAGTTTTGGCTTAAGTGGAAAATAACGTAAAATCTTCCAAGCGAACTCTTTGGATGTACTCGGACCATTGTTTGGTTTATACCTAGGATGACCACAAGAAGGACATTGTCTCTTATTTTCATTCTTTGGCTCATAGTACAATACACAATCATTGATGCATGCATGTATTTTCTTGTATCCCAAGCCAAGCTTTCTCAAAATTTGTTTCATTTTGTAATACGACTCTGGTAACTTCTCATCTTTTGGCAAAACACCTTTCATCAACCTCAAAATGGCTTCAAACCCTTTGTTAGGAATTCCATAAGTAGACTTGATGTGTAATAGTTGAGTCATAGTAGATAACTTTGACACATCACAACCATCCCAAAGTCGTTCATCAACATCCTTCAACAAATTATAAAAGATTTGGGCATGTGGGTTTGGTTCTTCAATGTCTTCATCATCTGAGTCGTGATCCCAATCATAACCATAACCTGCAGCATCCATCACTAATTTTCTGTATTGATTACTACTATTGGATGAACCTCCTATGTCCAAAATGGGATTAAACATTGGAGGATCATCTACACATTCTCCATGTTGAGTCCATGTAGTGTAGTTACGTACAAAAGCTTTGCGAAAAAGATGAAGATTAACAATATCTCTGGTCTCATAACATGTTAAGGCACAACTGGCACAAGGACACTTTATCTTTCCATCATCTACGCACTCATCATTGGAAAAAGCAAAGTTATGAAACTCATTCACTCCTTCAAATTCAAATGATAAAAACCCACCATTAATTCTCCTAGTCATCCAACTACAATCTTTAGACATGCATTCCTATGAAATTGATTTTTGTAAACAATAAGTAAGTAGATTAGATGAAAAAATAGAAATAAAAAAAATAGTAAATTCTAGAGCTATATGTAATCTTCTAGCTGTTACGGCATTAGGACATATGAATAGAAAAAATATGGAAATTATCTAAGTTTTATGTATTCAACTTAGTCATGTATATCGTTAAGAAACATTATATTTAATTGAGTTCATGACTTTTTGGGAAAAAAGGACTACTTACAGCTTAAGCATCCCAACTCAGGAATAAGACCATATATTATCTTCCACCTGCTACCCACTTGTTAGTTGTCAGTTTTACTTAAAGGTCCGATATCATAGGATACATGATGAACAAAAGATGATGGAAAACTTACAACTTTAAGCTATCTTTGAATTACATTTTACTTTAAGAAACATTGTGCTTAAGTAAGTTCAAGATGAAAAAGACTACTTATAGCTCAAATAATGTTACCTCAGAATAGGAAGTGAACTATACATAGATCTGTTAATCATTTCAAAAACAAAGAAACTTGCCAGGATTTCAAGAGGATTATAATGAATCAGATGAAGGCAATTGTAATGTCTTAGGGGCACTCTCTCTCTCTCTCTCTCTCTCTCTTTTGTTAGTTATCTTGAGGTCATAGTCATATAAGCATTTATCAGAAAACCACATGATTCAGTTTCAAATGAAGAAAACATAATTGAAGTTGTTATGATCAAAGAAACATATGAATAACATCACATTTTCATTGAAGCCTATGAAGACAAATCAAATTGATGCATCTAGAAAATAATAAAGTAGAAATCGAACTCTCTTTCTGAACCAAGACCAAATATCAGATGATTTAGGTACATGATGGGGATATGATTCTCTAACACAGTAAATTCTAGATGGATAATCTGCACAACAATTAACATGATAAATATCTTCTCTTACCCATTTCAGCTGTTGGATCTTTAAATGCACAAGAAATAATATTTTATATATACATATATACATATAAAGAAACAGAAATATGAAATAATAAGCGAAATTAATAATAAATTGGAATGATCTTGGATCGAACTTCATTCCATACACATACTTTCCTCCACAAACTCCTTCCAACTGAAAAAAAAACCCTAAACACTAATGTACAGAACCACATATATCACATTATATGTTGCACATATACCATGTTAAAATTTTTCAATTGCATTATGTGCAATTTATTCCTTTAATATTCATGTGAAACTCATTCTATAGCCATTATATGTTCCCATAAGTATGTGTATGTCTTGTAAGGCAATGATTTCCAATTAATGCAAAATAACTATCTTCATTTCTTTTTGTTGTTGTAGGTAGTTGTCTCAGCAAAAGAAGATACCAGTGCTTCCATTTCTCCAGCTATGGATGGTTTATTATGTGTTCATAAATTTGTTATTGATGATCTGAATATAAAGCATGCCCATAGGCTGTCAAACAATCAAATTGTGGTTACAACACGTCTTTTGGTGGTAGCTTCACAAGCTAGAAGCCTAATTGGTAAGCAGGGATCAAACATAAAATCCATTCAACAAACTTCCAACATTGTTGTTCGTGTTCTTAAATTGTCTTGTTTTTCGTTACTGACATTTGTTCTTCTCACTGAAGTGGATGTTTTATTATTTTTATTGGCTTATTGCTTAAAACCAGTGTCTACTAAGGTGCAGATCTTAATTAGGAAGTAACTCTTTTCTTGTTAGATATGCAGGTTCTTGTTCTATAATTAGCATGTGGTGTTAAGCTGGGACAGTTAAATATGAACATTCTTCTGAATTGGATAAGGTGGCCGTTAATGATGAGAAACAAATAAATTTAATTTTAGAAACATTTTTGAAAACTGCCCAGTTGTTGTATTATTCCTTCTACATCATGGACTTGTTAGATTGTCACTAACAAATGGTTTCCTATCAAAATGATAGATGGTCTTTTGAGACAATAAGGGGTATGGATTCATTTTCACGTGATATTCCCTATTCCCTGGCTTTTGGCTGTTTAGTGTGGAGTGGGATTTCATAGAATCACCATGTTTCAACTCGAACTTCTAGAATATTGCAAACTCGACAAAAAAGAAAAAAAAACATAGAAACCTCACCTATGCAAAGCAGTCAAAGCTTCAGCTTCAAAGAAACCATAGAAATCCCTCTGGAACCTCGTGTGCAGGTGTTGCTTCTTCAACTCCTTTGTAGAAGTCCGATGATCATCCAAGCAGGTGTTGCTTCTTGAGAGAACCGAAGAAGGATGCGTTCTGGAGGAGGATGCGGTCGTAACTAGTGAACCGAAGAAGGGTGGTGGGAGAACCGGAGAAGAAGAGTAACTGGTGGAGGAGTAGCTTCCACCGGTGGAGGGAGAATGGAGGAGGATGAGACGGATTTTGGGTGAAGAGAATGGGAAAGTTTTGGGAGAGGGTTTTCGACAGAGGGTTTTGGGAAAGTTTCGTTTTCGTTGGAAACAGAGGAGGGAGAAATGTTTTGGAAACGGTAGGAGGGAAAAATTTTGGTGGCTAAATTTTCAACGGTTTATGCTTAGCTATGGTCTAATTCTGTGGCTAATCTGTGGCAAAAATAAGTTTTCCTTGCTATAAAAATTTTAGCCACGGATGTTTCATGTTTAGCCACGGTATATGACCATGGCTAAAAAATATTTTTTTTAATGTCTAAAACATATGTATCAGTGACTATTCTCATGGCTATTTCGTGGCTAAACATATCAATTAGCTACGGATTTATTGTCTGTGGTTAAAATTGGTGGCTAAAGACCTTTTTTCTTGTAGTGCCCGGAGAGAATCTGCGATGGGACAATCTAGACTTGGCTCGAGGCCTAGACAAAGCTGGAAATATGTGGGACTTGTCCGTCATGGAGCAAGTCCAACAAGGATGGAGCCGAGATTCGTTCGCCCGGAGCGAATCTGGGATGGGACAATCTAGACCTCGCCCGACGCCTAGACAAAGCTGGAAATATGTGGGACTTGTTTGACAGGGAGCAAATCCAACAAAGATGGCATCGAGATTCGTCCGCTCGGAGCGAATATGGGATGAGACAATCTAGACCTCACTCGAGGCCTAGACAAAGCTAGAAATATGTTGGACTTGTCCGTCATGGAGCAAGTCCAACAAGGATGGCATTGAGATTCGTCCACCCAATCTAGGATGGGACAATCTAGACCTCGCCCGAGGCCTAGGCAAAGCTGGAAATATGTGGGACATGTTCGTCAGGGAGCAAGTCCAACAAGGATGGCACCGAGATTCGTTCGCCCAGAGCGAAACTGGGATGGGACAATCTAGACCTCGCCGAAGCCTAGACAGAGTAGGAAATATGTTTTTTCGTCAAGGAGCAAATCCAACAAGGATGGCACCGAGATTCGTTCACTCGGAGCGAATTTGGGATGGAACAATCTAGACCTTGCTTGAGGTTTAGACAAAGCTGGAAATATGTGGGACTTGTTCATCATGGAGCAAGTCCAACAACGATGGCACCGAGATTCATTCGCCTGGAGTGAATCTGGGATGGGACAATCTAGACCTCACTCGAGGCCTAAACAAAGCTGGAAATATGTGGGACTTGTTTGTTAGGGAGCAAGTCCAACAAGGATGGCACCGAGATTCATCTACGTGGAGCGAATCTACGATGGGACAATCTAGACCTCGCCCGAGGCCTAGACAAAGCTAGAAATATGTGGGACTTGTTCGTTAGGGAGCAAGTCCAACAAGGATGGCACCGAGATTCGTTCGCCCAGAGTGAATCTAGGATGGGACAATCTTGACCTCGCTTGAGGCCTAGAGAAAGCTAGAAATATGTGGGACTTTTCTGTCAGGGAGTAAGTCCAACAAGGATAGATTGGATTCCGCACGCCTAGAGTGGAGAGCCGATACGACTTCATCTGAGTGGAGGAAGATCGAAATGGGGGTTCATTGGATTGTGCCTTACCTGAAACAGAAGCCAATGCCAGCTTCATTTTTCTAGGTCTAGGCACCAAAACGAAATTCTCAACTATTAGCCAGGTAGTCCCTAGCGCCAAGTCGACAGGCATAAAATGGAAACGGTTTGAATCGGTTACGCACTCGTTGTTGCATTGGCGATTTCCACTTCAATCACAAGCATCTGAATAAGTTGGCAAAAGGACTCTGATGATTAGACTGTTTCAGCATGCAATGAACCAAATAGCAGAGCACGAAAGTTAGGAGTCTGTGTCATCTCTGGATCTTTTAGAGCCTCTGACTATGGGAAACGGTATATGGCTTAGAGAGACTCCACAGATAGACTAGGTTTTCTCAGTTTCTCCTTCCGGAATCACATGCCTGTTATTGTGTTGTTTGATGGATGGTTTACTTGCAGGAACATTTGAAGAGAGGCATGCTCTCTGCATTTGATTGCTTTGTACATTTCTCATCTTCTTCTGAAAGATAGCCGTCGCGTCCTCTGATTTGACAATAAAGGCTTGGATCAGTATGGCCATGGGCATGTATGTGGCCAAAGTTTCGGCTCGGTGCATCCACACACGAGGTAACTAGCATGCTCTTGGGTGGAATATGGGGTTTTTAACCATTGGAGCAGCTGACATGTCCCTGGTCAAGAGCATGTTGTAGTAAATTTGCGCATGCCTTACCAAAAGGCAGCTGGCATGCCCCTGGTTTGGAAGGACAGGTTCTTCCATAAGGCCATTGACATGCCCCCGGTTTGAGCATCCCTTGCTAAATTCTCTACCAAAAGGCAGTTGACATGCCCCAGGTTCAAGAATGAGGCAGTGCCTTGCAAAGTGGATGAGATGAATGGTCATGAGTTATGCATGAATGATGCCATTTTTATTGTCTTGCTATTTTGTTTGCCCTCAGCTTTTGGAAAGCTTTTAATGCCTTTTGTTAGGAAGGAGGGATTCTCCAACTCACCCGACACTACCTATACATCCTGGATTAGGGGTGGCACTCCGGAAAGGGTGAGGTGGTAGTTTAGTTGGGCTGTGTGGTGGAACAGGCTTTGCACTAAACCCCTTGAGGCCCTACACCTACTTTTTCAATTATCCTTTTTCTTTTACTCCATCATAGGCTTGTGGATTCACTCTGCCCCTTGCTTGGAGGTAATGGGTACCTAGGCAGTTGTTGAGGCTGCTTTGATAGTGTGTGAGTGGTGGTTAATCCCTTGGGTGGTGGGGACCCTTTTCCAGGTACATGCTTCGACTCCTCTCCAAGGTATGTGCTAGGGACAGAGTTATTCCACTCACCTCTATCTCCTAGGGCCAACTTCTGTCTGCGCCTTCTATCTTCTCGTTTCTTTTAGTGACCTTATCCATGACGTTATTATTTTTCCTTTTGCTCGCATACTCACTCACATCCTAACATTTTATCTCCTTCTGGAGGTGTAGGTCCCTCGGGGCGTTTGGATTTGTCACCTTGTTCTCGATGAGTGGTGGCTCCCTCACATGCTGGAATGTCCATGTAGTATTGACTGAGGGGGGGATCCCTTTTCCTAACAGGCAAGCTTATCCAATTTTCATCATCGGGCTAAATGCCCATGCATATGCTATTAATGCGTGTGTGCATGAATTTTTCTTTTGATGCTTTTGTGTTAAGATGCCATGCGTGCATAACAAGTGCAGAGGAAATAAACATGAATGTGGGATGATGCAAAATGTCTGAATAGAAAGAATGATGCAGTGGAAATGTGGTAGAAAAGCTTTACAAGGCAAGGATACGACTCTGAGTCACCAGTAGCTTGAGTTGACCGGCTCTGATTGCTCTATGTGGTCCACCAAAGCCATGCCAGCGGAATGGACCTGAGTTTCCTATGATGAGGGAGTGGCTGCTTCAACTGTTGCTACTTTTCCTTTTCGACACCTCATTTCCTCCATGGTGTCTTCTGCTAGCACGACGAGCTATTCTTGAAATAGAACTTCTATGTCCTGGAGTATCTCATCGATCTGTGTCTCTACGACCGCTCCTTTTGTCCTTATCAGAGGCAAGATCCGTGTAGCATGTAGACTCGTGGTCACTGCTCATGCAAGGGTCAGTGCTCCCGACCGACAACTGAATTTGGGCAAGCATTGTGATAAGAACTACAGTTGGCACTGTAGATGATGCTGAAACTACTGTCTCTAGGCCTGTGACTGGAATAGGGCTGGCACGGTTGTTGGGGCTGCCACAGGGACTGATGCTGTAACTGAAACTGTTGTGTCTGATTGATGCTGTACCCGATGTGGTAGTTGGAACTAGGACTATTATGGTCGGAATTGAAATTGCTGCAGTTGGAGCTGAAGTTACTATGGTTGAAACTATATCTGCTATGTTTGGGATTGAAACTGCTGTGATTGAAGTTGAAACCGCTGTGCTTGAGGCTGGAACCGCTGTAGTAGGAATCATAACTACTATGGCGAGGATTGAAACTGTCGTGGCATTCTCCTCAGAATAGTAATCCTCACTGTCTACTCGTTCACCTGTGCTTGATGGTGTATCTCGCTGTAGCACTGCTATGTTTGGACCCTGACCTGGATCGAGAATCCCTGCACTAGCAAAGTGAGTGAAGGCCGGAGGGGAATTCTACCTCGATTGCAGCAAGCACCGACAGTGTTGCAGCTGTTCGTAACTAAGTCTCTCTCGCTTTATCCTCTCCTCCGTAGCAACAGCTTGGCGATCCCCTGACCATACTCCTAGAGAGGTGTCTCTTTCTCATACTCCCAATGGTGACATATATTCTTGACCATCCTAGATGGATTGCTACGAACAGGTGGGTAGCTGCCACGTTCAAATTCAGAGACGAAATTAACCGACTCAAACCAATTAATCCCAGGATAGATCATCTAAAGGCTTGGGGTCAAAGTGGACAGTCTGGTGGGACGAGGTTGAGACAGTAGCTTTTGGCCATGATGGTTGTTCTCCATCAGATCTAGGGTATTTATACGTGCTGGATCAGATGGGCTCACGGCAAACTGGCAAACTCTGGCTAGGCCTCCCGTGGCAAAACAAGGGACGAGAGTGCCACACACGAGTGCTGCTGGATAGAACTAAGGAAGAAGTAGGATGACGAACAAGGCTGATGAGACTCGATGGACTCTCTTGGAAAGAACCAAGGGAGAGAGGATGAACCCCTGAAGTTCAAGCATCTTCGGAGCTTACCGGCTAAAACAAGGTGGGCTCGGCTATTCTAGGGTGTGCACGTGCATATGCGAACGTGGGTTCAGGTGCCTATGTGAGCTGCCTCCTATGGGTTGACGACGATGTCACCCTCATCAATCAAGTCCTAGACAGCACTCTGAAGAGCACAACAACTGTTCGTCGAATGTCCACGAGTGCGATGGAATTGGCAAAACAAGCTCGCCCTATACCAGTTAGGAAGCGGGTCCAGTGGTGGACGGATCTCCGGTAGCTGCAAAAATGGTGCAACTTTGGGAAGGATGTCGCTCAATGATTCCCCAATTGGGGTGAAGTCGCCTTCCGTACGGTGAGGTTGCCTTTGCCGTTGTCACTGCCCTTGCTGAGCTGACACAGTGTGACGTGTTGGCTCAATAATGGTGTGTGGTGTAGTGCATGTAGAACTAGATGCTGGTGAGGGTGTAGATATAGATGTGGGTGCTATTCCCTGCGTGCCAACGACAATGGTCCCATTGTCAATTACAGTCTGAATGACATCCCGTAATGTGTGGCAACCATCAGTCGAGTGCCCTGGGTCTCGATGATAATCACAATATATGCACGTGTCATACCATAGAGGAGGTGAAACTGGTGGGGAACGTAGATCGGGGAGTCTCAAAAGCAACACGACCTGTGGAAAAACAGCGCTCAGCGGCTTGCCTAGTGGAGTGTAGTCACTTTCAGTGTGGCGGCCTTGTTTCTGCTTAGGTTGCTGTCCTTGTCGAGCCGATGCGACGTGATGCACTGGCTTGACGGTGGGAGGTGTGTGTAAAATGTGCAGTGATGACCTACGTGTTGGGACCTGAACCTGATGCTGAGGTGGACAGTGAGTATGCTGTGCTGTGTGTGATGTTGAACGTGAGAGCAACAGCTGTGGCACCAGCACAACTCCGAGCGACGGGCTCGAGAAGTGTTGTATTCTCTCACAACTAAGGAGTTGGTCCTTAAGTGCTTGTGATGCATGCAGTGACAAGTGTAGCTGTGGTGCAGGAGGCAGAGATAACGCCCCCATTGCTGGAGCATTGTGAAGTTGGGGCAATGGTATGGATGATGGTGCAATGGAATGAGCCTACAATGCTATAGTAGTCTGCACTAGAACCCCAAGGGTTGAAGGAGGAGGACCCCCAACAGGATCAAGGGAAAGAGCCATGTGCTCGAGCCTCGAGGCCTAAGCTCTCAAGTACTGAGCCTACATGGCAGAAGACTCAACAAAAGATGGGTCAGAAGGCAGGAGAGGAGCGAGAGTGGGTCCTAACACCGAACTAGCTGCTACTGGCAGAACCTCTAAAACAAGAGGGCCCGAGAGGGGGAATACAACTGGCAAAACATTCGAGGCCCGCATGGTGGTTGGCAAGGGTGAGTGAGCTAGCTGGGTTACAGGGGTAACAGGTGAGGGTCACTGTGCTGATGGGGTTGTTGGATACTCCGAACTGGTGGTGAGTTGGATCACGTTCACCGTGGAGATCGAACCCTTGAGAAAGGAGCAATACAAGGATAGTGGAAACGAAGCAGAAGAATCTTGGATCAAATCTGAGGGGTCTAGCACAGTAAAGTTGGACCGGGTAGGAAAGATAGCATGGATTCCAGAGGTCCCTAGTGCGACTGGATGGCCATGCTCGGGGAGAGACTCGCTAACAATGCTAGGGGGAATAGGGACGGATGCAGATCCATATGCCTGTGTGGGTTCAGACTCCGCCTGCTGGGTGTCTATGATGATGACCTTGCAGTCGATCAAGTCTTGAATAGCATCCCAGAGCGAGAGGCAATTATCCGTCGTATGCCCCGTGGTGCGATGGAAATTGCAGAATAGATCCACTTTGTACCACCCCAGCAACGAATGCGGTGGCGGGTGAATCCCCAGAAACTTCAAGAGTGACTGTACCTTAGGGAGGACGATGCTTAAAGGGCTCAACCAAAGGCGTGAAATGGCACGCTGGGCGGCGTGGTCGTGCCTGTCCCAGGTACAGTCCCTGCTTTGCCGATACGATGGGGTATACCGACTCAACGGTGGTGGTGATGTGAGAAGTGTGTGGTGCTCTACGCGTGGGTGCACAAACTAACTGCTACCGAGCTGGATGTCCCGTATTGATAGGCACTGCTGGGGACTCGATGTATGCGACAGCGTTCTGGGGAGGGTCTCTCCTTTTGTTGGAGTTGTTGCTCATGTCGTTATTGTTGTTACTGCTGCTGCTTGTTCCCAGGGCGGAAGTGGGAGATGTAGCCTGCTTGGCGAATACAGTAAGTGAGGGGAAACTGCCACTACGTAGCGAGCTTTCCACATGAGCGCCAGCTCGGATCAGCGATGCAATTGTGGTGATAGGTTGTATGCTAAGCAGAGCCCAAATAGCTGGTTGGACTCCACGGATAACCATCTCGATAGATTCCTTATCTCATGGTCTATCTCGAACTTGTGAGGCAAGAGCGCGCCAACGTCCGACATACTCTCCAAATGGCTCTTGAGGCTTCTGCTTGAGGGCGACAAGGTCCTCGCGCTTAGGGACCAAGTCAAAATTGAAGGAGTACTAATCTAGGATCGCCTGGCTGAGGTTGTTCCAAGTCTTGATCCGTGCCGTGTCTAGGAATGTGAACCACTTCAACGTAGGGCCAGTCAGACTTTTTTGGAAGAGCCAGATTAATAATTTATTGTCAATGTGAAGCTGGGCGAGATCTCCACAGTACGCCCTCAGATGTGAAATAGGGCAGCCCTTACCGTCATATTTCTCAAAATCTGGGACTTGGAAGTTTAGTGGGAGAGTTGCCTCTAAAAAGTAGCAGAGGTCTCGGAATTGGTAAGACTGGTAGTCTCCTCCCTGCACTTGTCAAAGTGCTCTTTTGAGATCGCCCACCCTGGCATGGAGGGCGTCCGAAGTTGCTGCCATTGAGAGTGGTGTGGCTAGGATGGGTCCTGCGTATGCCGTATGGGTCGCACCAAGGTGCTCCTTTGGATCCACCACTGCGTCTGCTGGTGTCAGTGCGCGATGGCCAGCGTACCTGTGCGCCGGTGTAAAGTGATGTGGAGTATATGCTGAAACCTGATTCCGATGCAAGGTGAGAGAGAGAGGTGTATGATGAACTAAGTGAGGTGCAGTGGGAGTGGGGTGTGGCCGCGGTCCTGAGATAGATCTAGGGAATAAAGCCTTAGGGTGTGGTGCCCGTGTCATGCCTAGAGGCTGGCCACTAGGTACATAGGAGGTATGTTGTGTAGTGACTAGTGGGGGTGCTGTAGGCAGAGTCAGTCTTGCCATCGCCGAGGCTGTGAGGAGTTGGGGCAATGGTTCAGGAGGCGGTGTAGTGGGTGCATCATGACATGCAAGGGGAGGCAACAGAGGGACCTCTAGACCTGGAGGAGTAGTAGGAGCCAGAATGATACAAAAGTCCATGCTCTGGAGCTTTTGAACAAGCTCAAGAAACTGCAGGGTATGGAGGATATGAGACTCCTCAGTGGCAACACCGAAGGTCGAGGTCAAAGGCACGGGAGGTCTAAGAGGAGGCTGAACTCCAGACTATCCATAAGAAAGAGATCCTATCAAAGGTATCACCGCAGACGGCTGGGTGTCAAAAGTTATAGATCCAGTTAGGGGATAAGTCAGGGGTCGGGTCTCCAGAATGCGCGCGGTCGTCACAACGACGGCCTCGATGATTGGCTCCGTAGTGGTGTGAGCCTGCCTGTTTTCGGTGACCGAGGGTTTCCCGATCATCAGGAAATGGTTGTCGGGAAGAGTGACAGAGGCAGAAGAGGTCACTATCAAAGGGGGGATTGAGGAGGCAGTCACCTCTGGAGTAGCAGAAGTCAAGAGCTCACCAAAGTGTTGGGCCATAGCAGAACAAGAACGAGTGAGAATCGGACTGCGGCGATAGGACAAAGGACGGACCCTAAGGCGAGCTATCGTCAAAGGCAACGGGTAGCTCGGGAAATGTAACATCTATGCCTGGCTTTTCCATTTAATATAAACCATGGAATTTCTTGTAATTATCGGTGTGTGGTTTATTAATGGTAAATCTAGATTGTGTTTGTTGGCTGTGGGCTCTCCCTATGTTTTGTGCCCCTGGTTTCTCCCTTGTGGTGTGATTTTCATTAGCTAGTGGGTCTGTTCTGCTTTGGGACCCGTGTTTGGGTGTGATGCCCTCTTGGGCTTGGGCTTGGACTCAGTCAAAGAGCCAACGGTGCCCGTGACCCCCTGTTTTTCTTCTCTTCGCGCTTGTGACTTGCGATCGATCCTCTCCTACATGTGTGGGCTAGCGGGAGGGATGCTCGTCCCGTCCCTTTTGGAGCAGCGAGGCTGGCGGCAGACCGGCATGCTTCGAGGGATGGCAGGCGTGGAGGTGGCTTTAAAGAGGGAGGCGGGTCATGTGGGGATAGAGGGGAGAATGAGAGATAGAGGGATAGAGGGAGTGCGGAGGCTGAGGAAAGGACGCACGCCGGAGGAGATCGCGCGAGTGTGGGGGGAGGCTGGTGCCGTGCACCGTCGGAGCTTGAGGACACGCGAGGCTCGTCGATGCCAGGTATGCGTCCCTCCTTCTGCTTCTTTTCCTCGGTTGAGGCATGTAGGGTTAAAGGAGAAAATCATGGATAATCATGTTAAATCATGCAAAAATGAGAAAATGTTGGGAATGAGAGGAATAATGTGGTTATGTTGATATCATGTTGATTCGCGGGTGTTTTGTAAGATTTTCGTGGGTATTCTTGAAGCATGCTATAGTGATTGTGTTTGGGCTTGATGCCTTTGTGATTTTTGATAGAACAGCATGCTTAGTGGTTTTATGATCG